>JAZHYW010024919.1:0-57961 GCA_037355805.1 Ixodes ricinus | reverse complement strand
GGTAGGACTGCGTTTGTGATATTGAATTCAGTGTTGCGGAGTTGCCACTCCGGAGTTGGAATGATTCCGGAATCATTCCGCATTTTCGCGACCCCGGAATGGAATGGGAATGGAATGGCGGCAACGTTGAGGGGAGTGGAATGGGAATGGAATTAGATGCCTTTCGCCCGGAATGGAATGGGAATGGAATGGGCCCGTTTTTGTTTTTTTTAGAAATAAAATGAGCGGGAATTTGTTAGCCCGCGTGGAGCCCTAACAAACAGACTTATACGCAAAAAAAATGCAGTACAAAAAACAAGCGTCAAAGCAAAGAGCAGGGGGGGGGGGGGGGGGGGGGTCGGTGGCGCCTTTCACGGACGCGTAGACGGGCTTCACTGGCGTTACACGAGAGCGAAACAAGAAACCAAGCACCAATCAAAAGAAACTAAGGGAGCGGCAAAGAAACCGCCATGCACGGCTCCTCTATGGCTCCTCATCGTCCTTCTTGTGTTGCTTTTTTTTTTTTTAACGGCATGAAGAATGCACGCGCGCACAGACTGAGATTTGAAAGCGGGGGCGACTCATAACTCGCAGAGCTCTGATAACTCGTTGACTAGCGCGCCGCCGAAAGATGATCAGTTATTGTTTTCTTATAGTTCGAGGAGCGTTGTTTAGCAGGCGGCGGCCAACCCTGCTGCCTTCCACGTTCATTCGCGCGCACTCCTTTGAAGTGCGAAACCTGGGTTTGCTTCGGCATTAAAACAAAGCAAGCGAAATTCACTTCTCACTTCTCCTCTTGCGCTTTGCTCCGACGCTTGTTTTTTTATACTGCATTTTTACGTGTAAGTCCGCCTTTTACTTGGGCTTTCTTCCGATGCTTGTTTTCTGTGTTATATGTTTTACATTCAAGTGGGTTAGGGTTACAAGCAAGCTAGCGGATTTCCGCTCATTTCCTTAGACTTTAGTCTCTGCATACTTCGTTTCACCTTGCGATGGACCGCTGCGGACGCTACGAGTCACCTCACCCCCCCGGCAATCCAGCACCATGAGCGGGGACTACACGTACGGCGCTGCGCCCTGGGGTCACGTGACACTCAGAAGGCACTGGATTGGTTTCGATGGCACTCGTGCTATCTGTTGTGGTCCATCATAAGGTAAAGTAGACTATCGTCAGCGCTCTTTTCGCGTGACCCAACTGAATAGACCTGCAGAAAGAAAGACGAGGCGCGACCGTTGCTGCGAGGGCCACTGAGAAGGAGAGCTGGATGCTTGCTGCTACTGAGGTTTTGGCTTCCATCGACGCCGGCTGTGCACCCGTCGCCACAACGCGAACAACCTGACACCGAGGCAGAAAAATGAATCGGTCGGTACCGTCTGCTGCCTGAACCCGCCGCTCGATCAGCACGAAGAGGAACATCACAATTCGGACGAGAGGACAAGAAAAATACAGATCGAGTCATGGCATCGTGGAAGACATTTTTCAACATTAGTCGCGAAGAAAATAAACAAGCTGCACGCTGCAAGTTTTGCAACGAAACTATACACGGTGCAGTCGGCGTATCATCGAACTTTATGACCCAGATGATCAACAAATGACAAGATATCAAGTAATAAACCGATAACGTCCGTATATAATGAACGAACCACAATGAACAAACGTTTTATTTGAGCCCAGCACACGTTCTATTGAATGCCTGGAAAACACATAAAGAATTGAATTGAATATGATAAGAAATATCGAGATTCGTAAAGCAAGCGTGAATTTATGCGTTTTAAAACAGGTTGCGTGCATCATGGCCTATACGGTCCCTCGTGCTGCGCCATAGAAGTTGCACTTCGTCAGAGGATGTGATCTTGCCGCTGTGCATGAAGTAGGTTCCAGCAGCGTACTAGCCGTATTGCTGTGCACGTGTTTGAAGAATACAGTAATATAGCTTATTTCGGCGCCACGCACGAACTGGATATTTTTATGGTCTTATCAAACAAACACGCTGGCCGCGTATGTCCTAAAAGACAAATGCAAAAAAAAAAATGAGTGGATTTAAGTATTGCTGTTTGTTGCGAGCCAATTGGTCGCGAGACCGATGTCTTAAACAAGCATCGACATATCAAGGGGCTTTCTCGATGTTTGCAGTACAATGTAAACAAACACATTGTGCCACCAGCGCTTTTGAAGTAATTACTTTTTTTTTTTGCAATTGTCTATGGCATCGTTTGATAATGTCAGCTGTACGCTGCTCATGCCGGCAACACAGTGTAGCTGTCAAGTGCCAGTTTTTACGTTTAGGAATTAGAGGAATGGAATGGAACGATTCAGCCATTCCAGGAGTGGGAATGGGCCCAGTGTTCCCATTCCTAGGAGTTGAAAGGAATTGAATTATCGAAAACTCTAATTCCCGGAATCGAATGGGAATGGAATGGGGTGCCCATTCCGCAACACTGATTTATTGATACACTGGTTCTCGCTGTAGATGAGAAAAGTAGTCAGTGCAGTACGACTGTGTGATATGAGATGATGATAATCCTGATAGAGGATGAAAAAGAGAGTGATGATTTTGATTTGTGACAAATCAAAATATGACGAATCCCAACACTGAATACTAGAGGTCACTGCACATAAAACTACAACTTTGTATTATTGCCTCAAAGTACTTGTGTTTCATTATTCTGATTTCACAAGAACGTTGATTGATAGGCTTGTAGTTAATAGTGGTTCACCTAAATTTTATGTAATTAGATTTCTATATCAAAGAGAACAAATAACATTTTTTCCCAGGAATTATTTA
This sequence comes from Ixodes ricinus, assembly GCA_037355805.1. Taxonomy (NCBI): domain Eukaryota; kingdom Metazoa; phylum Arthropoda; class Arachnida; order Ixodida; family Ixodidae; genus Ixodes; species Ixodes ricinus. Next base: position 55,196 of record JAZHYW010024919.1, on the reverse strand, counting down.
TTTATTCCTGCAGCCTGTTCTTTTAATTACTAGATGCATTCGTTTTGAGGAGCAGGAGGCAAACCATCAACGGTTTCGTCCATTTCGTTTCAGTGATTAAACATGTTTTTATACAGAATTGCGAGTGGGTATACTAGACGCACATACAATACAAATATTTGCACAAACGTAAATGCATTAACGCACTTAACGAATAACTACGCACATTGCCGTTTTGTAAACGGCATTCGACATTCGTGTCATTCCAACGTTTCATAAGTCAGACTTCTAGATCCGCGTGCATGGCAAGTTTACCGTCGCTAAACGCTTGCATTGTTTCCAGTTTTCAGTAACGCTCAAATTTAAATTATCTCGTATAAACTGCCTCAGACACTCTAGAATCTCAGAAACTTTACACGTGTCGTCAAGGCAAATTTCGATCCATTGCTAGAGCGACGAAAGTCTCTGGCATTATCCAGACTGTTTGAATGCAAATTTGATATACTTATTCAGAGCAAACTGTCTATGCCCCATTTCGCCTCACGATAGCACGCAGAAGACGGTACGAGCCGTTGAAGTCAATCCAATGCAGCGTGAGTGTCACGTGATATTCGAAAGGGGCGCATGCAGTCAGGCGCGGGGCGCCCAGTCACGTGACAAGTTCGCAGTGCCGGATTGGCTGAGATATAGCTTGCAGCGTCCACTGCCGTCGTATAAGATGCAATAGGCACACGGCGACGTCCTATTCCCTACAATGTTTTGGACTCATATTTTGTATTTCTGATATTTTCTGGTATGCGGAGCGCAAGTTCGTCTGCTTCTTTTGCAGGGGTTGTGATGACGTCAGAACGCAGAGCTCTGATTGGCTAGACCTCAAGGTATCTAGCATTGAGGTCTACCCACTATCCCCAATCAGAGCCAATCAGAGCTCGGCGTCTTTCTGACGTCCCCGCGACCCCTGCAAAAGCAGACGAACTTGCGCTTTGCATAGGTCAGTGAGCTCTTTCTAATATAGTAAAGGTTATGCTCATTGCACCCGATTTGCTTAGTAACCACTCCTGCTTTACACGCATACGTGTAAGAAAAATGCAAACTCCGGGAAAGTACAATGTCTCCGTAGGTTTTCAATGTATACAAAGATAGGTAGAATGACGACTATGGTGAAATTTCGAAGTGTCGATATTGGCTTACACTGGAACGCTCAGTAGTACACTTGAACATTATTGAGCAAAAAAAATCTTGTATGTGAGCAGCTATGACGACAGTCATCATTACGAAATTTTCGTTTGACTGTCGAGGAGAGAAATCTCCCAAAGCCGCAATCGTAGACGCTGATTCTTGTCTCGTGTGTTCTTCTTATCGCGATAAGTGCGTGTGTGTGTGTATTCCCACAAAGGCGGAAGTACATATTTGAAGAACAACGCAGACTACCGTGCAAATATTCTCGAGTAAACTTTAAGGTCTAAGAGACAAAAAAAAAAGTAGTTAACGAGAAAAAGATACGTTAGCAGAAACACTAAATTGTTTACAGCGCGACTCCCAGAAAAGTTCATCTCTCGGCTGTCTTTCGCCCTTTTTGGCGACGGAAACTTGCGAGCGCGATGAACCCAGCGATACATAACCACGGAAGTCTGGCGCCGTCACGTGATCTTCGGAACCTTGAAACAAAAAGGAAAACTAAGGAAACGTATAGCTATGCATCTGAGAGATTTGACCTTTGTTCGGTTTCCAATGGTTCGGTGATTCGCCACAATAAACCATATACGGTATTTCAGCTAACTTCAACCAACGCACTGTTGTGTGCAATAGTTTTGAGCTTTCAAGAAAGGACGCGAGAGGCAAAGAAGTCCCACGTGACCAAGGGCACTAACGTCGCAATTCGCTAGCGGGTAGTCACGTGGAATTTTCTTGATAAATCTCGCGCGTTTTAATTTTAATGGAAAAACAAAAACAAAATAGACACACCGAGGCTACCTTGACGCAAACGACGCAGTGGGATATGTCTCAACACGCACTACGACCACTACGACTTTGGTATTGGAAGGTTTGCGCACTAAATTATTCTTTCGAGTGTTAGATAATTCCCCTGTGTTAATTAATTAACCAGTTTGGCACATCGCGAAAAAAGGAAAGAAGAAGATATCTTGGTTTAATAGGATTGTGAACAATTTTTGCGTTTGTTCGACGCGATGACGCGCAGACGGTGGACGTAGCGTTTACCGTCTTTTTTAAAATTTTTAGAGTCTTGGCAGAAGTTAGCTCAAACACCCTCTTCCGAACGCACCCCTCCAGCGGCAGAACTCTCCGCTTTTCATTGTGTACGCCGGATTCTGAAGAAGATAGTTATCCCAAATGGAGGCCTTTCGAAGATAGAAGTTAAAGATACGTTAAAGAAGTACCACCGGGTTCCTGTCACGGCATTGAATCGCTCGCGGACCAACCAGGCCACGTGGAGTTACGTGATGTGTGGACTTGAGAAGACGTTGGCGCAACCGGCGCACGACGGGGAGGGGAAAGGAGAGGAACTCGATTGCTGTGCTTGTTCGGATATAGGTGGTTTCTTTTTGGTGGCTTTTTGCGTCCATCCTGTCTTGTCTTTTTTTGCGGTTGAACAGCATGCACCGGTTCTCCACAGACGTCAGCGCGACGTGCGATAGCGGACTATTTGTGCGTTACGAAGGAACACTGGCTAGTAGTAATGGGGAGTGGAAGGAGGGCGCATTCTTGTGTCTTGTATCTGACTGTGATTGAACGCATTCAGTGCACTGGAGTATGGCGGTTTCATGTTCGGCGCACACACGCACGTTACGTGGTGCGTGCGAATGCTATAATAACGGAAGAAATTACCCGAGGAGAGACGTTGTTAGGATCTATAGGCACGTTTAACAGTCGCTCGCGTGCATATTTTTATCTGTGACCAAAAACATTCTCGCGTTTCTTGTTTTTTTCTCTCACCAGTGTTTGTTAATTAATACCACAGCCTCCTCAATACATTCTGCCCCCACTGGCACAACAGAGACACATTCTTTGCTCTCTAACAAATCACTGTAAGCTTTTTTGGCGACCAGAGCAAAGCATGTCCTTAAATTTGTTTGCATGCGGTGGGGCGCCCAAGCGCAGAAAAAGGTCACTGTTTTGGTGGCGCAGGCCACCACCCGATTCAAAGAATTCGATCAGTATTCACTATCACACATCTATCGGTTACTAATAAGGTGCATTCAACGTGTCTATGGTCGGTGCACGTCCCACCTCTTTCCACTCTATAGCAGAACGAACGCTGGAGATGAGGCGACCTCCTCTCCAACGTTCGCTCTGTTAAAGTGGAAAGAGGTGGGAAGAGCTTCCACTTCACTCTTAACCTGACGCCGACTATATATCATATAGACATATGTATATATGTTTGTCGCTCTACATGGACAAGCATCTAGTACACCAATCAACGAGGTAGAGGGCCTTAGAGCGATAAACTGGCAGCTGAAAGTGACCCCCAATTGGCCGCCGCCATGTTGCACATTTTTGACCACTAGACACGTGACCTTATAGTTTTACGTCTAGATTTTGACGAAGTACCGCGCACAAATAACTGCCTATTGATCTTTAATAACAATACTGACGAGAAAAGTTGTGTTTATAGCTTCTTTAGAGTCCAAAATGTGCTTTCACGCCAAAACCCCGGGTAGCTTCGCAATGCTTCCGCTCGATGCCGTCAGCCGCGGTGCTGTATTTTGGGGTTTTTATCGGAGCTAGACACTGGGCTAACAGTATCAAAAATATAGTTTATCATGTTTTTTTACAGCGATTCGCAATACAAATCTCAGCTCAGTTTTGCGTAAAAGCCTCAGGATTTGGTACGGTCACGTGTCTATAGTCGGTGACAGGCCAAGAACGAAGTGGAAGCTCCTCCCACCCTTTTCCACTTTAATAGAGCAAACGGTGGAGAGGAGGTCGCCTCCTCTCCCGCGTCCGCTCTACTAAAGTGGAAAGAGGTGGGAGGAGCTTCCACTTCGTTCTTGACTTGTCACCAACTATAGTGGTCAAAATTGTACAACATGATCAAAATGAAAAAAGAAGAAAAACAAACAAACACACAAACAACAAACATATTTGAGTTTTTTCGTCGGATCCCATTACAACATCGTTTTTTTCTTCAACTTAACGTGACAATCAAGCGACAGAAGCTACTACTGCACAAGCTGCACTGGGAAAAAAAAGAAAGTTCTCACGTTCTTTTAACGTGGTCACAAAAAAGGGATTGCCTAATGCATCCCTTCGCTACAAGCTCTATGAGTAATAAAAGAAAAAAAAATAGAGCAAATATGTCAATGAAATGCAAGTAATACAGGACAGGCGCTAACTTTCAACTATATTCGGGAAAAGGCAGGCATGTAATGATCAACACGTTTTGATCCTTATGTATAATTATTAGACCTACCTGAATGAATATTCGTCAGTATAACCATTAAAGTCTATGTACACAGTAGTGGGAACACCATGTTAATATTTCTTTTTCCAGGTTGTGGTAGAAGTTAGTAACACGAAAAATGGAGAAGATTGAAACTCGCAGCGTAATGAAGTTTTTACATTTGAAGGGCTATTGCGCCCGGCATATTCACGATGAAATGAAGACTGTCTATGGTGATATTGTCCATCACACGCCACTGTTGTAAGGTGAAAAGAAATTTCCAAACTGGTCACATGTCTCTCACAGACGAGCCTAGATTTGGACGACCCTCTTTCACTGATGATGCTGTCACGGTGAGCAAAGTTGAAGATCTGATACCGGAAGATGGACGAGTAAGCCTTCAAAGGATAATGCATGAAACAGCTGCTTACGTTATGGTAACGTGTGGAACACAATTCATGGCAAACTGCAAATGTCTAAGGTGTCTTCACGCTGGGTATTTCGCCTGCTAGCTCTACTCAGAAGCAAACACGATGCGGCCAGTCAAGGCAGATGTTAAGTCTTTTGGAGCACGACAATAGTCGTTTTGGTAGCTTTGAACGAATGTGGATCTACCTCTATGATCCGGAGACCAAAGAGACGAGGAAAGAATGAAAGTAATCTTATTCTCATCCTCAGACAAAAAAGAAACCAGGCGCAAAAGTCTGCAGGGAGGGGGTCATGTCAGTATTCTGCGACTGTCGTGGAGTCATCTTGAGTGAAAGAAAGGCCAGACCCTTAACAGCGCATATTACTGCTCACTACTGAATGTTGTGCGGGATGCTCTGAAGCAAAAATGTAGTGGAACGCCCTCCGAAGGCGTCCGTCTCCTCGCTTATAACGCACCCGCTCACTCATCTCAAGCTGGTGCTGTGGAAGCAAAGCAATGTGGCATTGAAATATTGCGACATCCATCTTACTCTCCCGATTTCGCCCCAAGTGATTTTTGTTTTGTTTCCGGAAATGAAAAATCCACTGCGAGGTCGGCAATTTGATGAGACAGATGAAGTCGTTCAAGTGGTCGAACAGTGGGTATCCATGAAATCTGAGGACTTATACAATGAAGGACTACGTAGGGTTACGAAATGCTGGGAGAAATGTGCGAATTTGGAAGGTGAATACGTAGATAAGTCTTAATAACCACAAAATAAAATAAAGTTTCTCTTTTATTTATTTCATGGTGATGATCGAAACTTTTTGATACATAACACCGCTACGTACTTCACAAGCTCTATGAGCGCGGTCAGCACCACCAAGATTTTTCATTTATTCTATTTATCTTGTATAGCCAGCCATCGACAGGCCAACGCAGAAGTGGATACAAATTGAAGAAGAAAAACAAAAAGTAACACATAGTCATAATACACTCTCAGACATTAAAACAGCAAAATCGACGCAACATTCGCTCTCCCGGAAAAAAAAAAAAAACATGTCGCAACAAAACCTCCTTTTTCAGTGCCTCCTCTCGGAAACGCTCAATGTATTTGAGACCCGCCGAGGGTCGTTGTACAAGGTTCAAGGACAAAGATTGCGTGACACCAGGAATAGAGAAAGGTTGCTTCAAAGCACCCCAACTGGGTTCAAGGTAATGATTCAGGTTCGTACGATATATAAATATAGACCGGGAGCAAGGTGTTCCATAAACCGGTCACGTTATCCCTCAAATGTATACATAAAAAAAATGGCACTGGTCGTCAGGGTTTTGGGAACTGTAACGAATACGTAGGAAAGAACACTGAAGAAGCTAAGCCTTCTAGAGAAACAGCTGCTGCTCGGTGGGGGCTTATTGGGCTGGATTTCCAGAGCTTCCTACCATTGGCGAGGAGATCGAACTAGCGCCTTGCGCTGGTTTGTTTTCCGCAAAGCTCGGTGTTTACCTAACACAAGGCCCGTGGATTTGGTCCTTTAATATGGAATTGCCGTGGTGGATTTGGAGCGATCCAAAAGTGCTCCATGCTGGCGCTTTTAGTGCAGTAGATGCATGCGAGCGCGCGGTTGCACGGTCAAAAAGATATCAACAAAAAGCGCTCCAAAACCGCTCCAAATCCAACAAGGAATAGATCAGCTGTCTCAGACTCATTTGAGTGTTGAGGTCAGCTAACCCTCCGAAAGAATAAGGGCCAACGGAAAGGGGGGGGGGGGGGGAGGGGACAATATGTTGTTATTAAAAAAAAAAAAAAAAGAACAGCATTGCTGTTTGACATTGCAAACAGCGCTAAACTGTACCAGCGACACCCCGGAGATTTTCTAGACAAGGAACCCTGCGCTTTCTTCTGCTTTTTGTAAGCGCATCGTCTTGCCATATTTAGCTTTCATTTGCATATACGACTAGTTTGGGCCCACACCTGATGTTATACGAAGATTTAAAACACCACCACACCACAGTACTGGCAGCTTTCAATAGAAGCAGAGCAAGGACACCGTCCTTGCCCTGTTGCACAATTGACTCGTCTCAACAGGCAATAGAAAAGAAAAAAACTCTTTATACGGCAGTTTTTACTTTCCTGACAATTTTTATAGCACCATTATATAAAAAGATACTTTGATTTTAAAGGTATTGTCTGACAGCTAGAAGCCCGAGCTCATAGCTTTATCTTTGGCAGTTGCTCCTGCTGAGCAAAAGTTTGTGCAGCCGAGGTGCCTCCCTGAGCAAAGAGCTCGCACTTGTAGCCTAGTAGAGGTATTGCCGTTCCGGTTGATTTACACGAGAAAGGGCTGAGAAGCAAATATTTAGACGAAGCAATACTCCGTCCAAAAGAAAACACAATAGTGGAAAATGCGTGAACACGTTATATGGAGCAGAACTCCTTTTCGAGCGGAAATGAATCGACATGTATAGAAGCTATTATTTATGGCGCATTTTGTCGCTCAAGTCATGGGAACGAAGGCTCGCGGCAGCGGGACGCTTGCGGGCCGCGTGCCAGGAGTCGTGGGCCGCGTGTCTGTGACCCCTGGAATAGACTATTTACAAAAAATCCCGCGCATGCAATTCTGCGCGCGTTGCACTGTGGGACCTCCTTGTTTATGAAGAGGAGTGGCATGGTTTCGATTTCGATGTTCCATTGTCCATGGAGAGTGGCATGGTTTCAATTTCGATTGTCCCATTGACGAAGCAGTGCATCTCAGCACTGCCTGAAAACAAAGTCAACGCTCGCCTACATTGCACCGATCATCTTCGTGAGTACCTTCGAACAGAACCAGCGGCCGTGGCCTACGCTTGTCAGCGAGGCTGTAGGAGGACGGCCGGCCGCGTCTCGTTTCCCCAGCAAGTTCCCCAGCATTTGATTTGTATAGAGATATAGGTATTGGGGAGGAGATCGAACAGTCATGCCTCTAGCGGTACGCTTCAGCTGTGGGGACAACAAACCGTATTTTCTTGTTTATTTTTGATCTCAAAAATCGAAGATGACGATTCGAAGGCCGCTCCTCGTGCGACTGAAGCGCTGGTCAAAGCGAAGCGCTCGTGCCCAGGCCGTGCTAGGCGAGGTTCAATTTCTTTGTTATGTTGTGTCAGTAAACACCGGGCTGTGGGGACAACAAGATCGATAAAGCGCCCCCTATAGTTCGATCTCCTGCCCAATAGGGATTTGTATAGGTGTAGGGACACATAATAGTATTCGCTGGCGGCCATAGCTGAGTGCGCAACTGATGAGCGCGTGCTGATAGCGAGCTTCCGCAGTTCTCTTGTAACGTGCGGCGCGCCATCGAGATTGCCGGTCTTAGCAGCCTAGTAATGTGAGCTTATTCTGAGCATTGGCTCTGAACATCACCTCGAATTCGGCGTCCGGTGAATACCCTCCATTGGTACGCAAGACCTACAGTATTATACGTTCAAGGAAAGTCACGCATTCGAAATTGCAAGCGCTGCATTTTGGTCGTGACCGGATGTTCGTGAAGTGAGGTTGGCAAATAAAAACCGAAACTGCGACCAAGGGGTCCCCAAGATGCTTTGCACGGCAGTATACGCCGCTGATCGCTTCGATTTTACGAGAAGTCTATTCTCCCATTCTTGCCTCTTCCTCGACCGAGCGCCGGGCGCCGATTGGACACGAGTGCGGCGTCAGCGTTCGGCCAGGATTCGGATCCAATCGTACGTCTTGTGCCCAAGAAATGGCGACCGCCAATGTTACTTGTTATTTTACAATACTGCCAGCCCTGTTAAGGGCCAAAGCAGGAGTGAATAATACAAAACAAGGAATGTACACTGCAGTCTGTACATTACACACGCACACAAAAAAGCCGGTGTTACAAATCCGCTTACAGAGGCGTGCCAAAAACACATACACACACACACACACACACACACACACACACACACACATACATATATATATATATATATATATATATATATATATATATATATATATATATATATATATATATATATAATATAAATTTTTTTATTCAAACAACTCACGTAGAGCTTTTTCGAAATCAGAAATCGACTCGAGAGCAACTACAGCACCTGGAAGTTTATTAAAAAAATCTATAGCCTGCGCAAAAGTGATTGCTTCAATTGAAGTACTTTTGGAAAAGGTTGGCACCTTGGTTTATATTATCAAAGTATCGCAGAACAGAATGGATATGCTTACACAGCTGAAACATCCACTTCTTTCTCAACGCCGAAAAAGAGCGCGTTTACAATTTCTGTTTAAGCTCGAGAATGGCACGTTTATATACAACTCTAACCGCTATATGACGCCCCGGTTCTCTAGGACACCTAAAAAGCGAACATTCGAGCCAAATTATATTAGAAAAAAGCAAACGACGATACTTTTGAAGTATTCATTCTTCCCAAAAATATAATTTAAAACTTTATTTTTTAAAGTGTGTTAGGAAACTTTACAAAAACGCGCGGCCAACTTTAATTGCATGTCTGAGGAAAATTCAACTCGACGATGCATGTAATAAAATGAATCCCCTCAAACTTCCACAGTGTTACTACGGAATTTGCGATCGTAACATAACGGCGACCGAACTGAAAAGGCCAAGCACGTATACCATAAAACATATCAATGACGTCTACAAACTGCAGCGTCTTCTCGTTTTACATTTTCTTTGCGTGTCTTCTATCTCTTCGCCTGCAGGGCGTCGTGACTTCAAACACCAGCCTGAGCGTCAGGCGTGTCTACACACCCGCACGGGGGTAACTTTCCACGGCTTTTCCCCTATACTCTCCACTGGGGGTACTTTTCCTTCCGCTTGACGTAAACGTCCGCTGTCTTCTTCGGACGCTCGCTCCCAGCTCAGCGGAAGATAAGGAACACGCAGAGTCGTGACACCGTGGTCGCGGTGGCCCAGGTCTCTCCCTCCACATCCGCCCTTCTGCTCTACGTTTCACCTTACGATGAGTGAGGCACAGCAGACGCTGTACGAGTCGTCCCAGCCAATCCATGCGCTGCGAACGAATCGCGTGACTGCAGCATGCCTGCTGGAACGCGTCTCCGATTGGTGGGTTAACCGCGTCCTAAAAAGTGCGGCCCTCAAATTCCGCCCGATGGCGTCATAGGAGTGTCATGTTGTCGACGGCCGCGATCCTGGCGGCGTCCCAGCAGCGCGGTGGTGGCTGTGGCAGACGCCTGTTCGGCTGCAGGGCGCTCTCCAGTTTGACAGTAGCTGGAAACTTGGGCAGTTGGGAGTTGGGACTCCGCGACGACAGCGACACTCGCGTTCGCTTCGTACTTTTTTGCCGGGACTTTTAGCCTCCAACCGCCAGGATCGCGCCATCCGACAGCATGACACGCCGGCTTCTGCGACGTCATTTGTCGACGTCCTCTTTCGGTCCATCGCAAACGCGAAACGGAGACAATGTATACAGTTGCGCAAAGCAAAGTTTACGTCTGGTTTGAATTGAAGGTCAGAAAGGGAAACGTTAGTTGAATACTCATGGCATAGCTCGTATTTATTTTATATCGAGGCTACGTGTCTTCTTTTCTGCAACGGTCTTCCGTCAGCGTTTGATTGCGCCAATTATTCCGACGTTAGACCAGCCGGCGCCGCGGACACGAGACCTGAGTTTTAATTGGCGCAGAGATGTGTAAAGAGTTTCCACAGAGAAGCTGATTGCACCTGGAGGAAAAGATTTCAACTCGTCGCAGAAACCTTGTGTTTTTCTCTTTTTTTTTTCTTCTCTTTTCTCCTCCCCGTTTCGTGCACTGCGCTTGCTCTCCTCGTGTGAACCACCGCAAACAGCACTGTCCTCTCATCCTTGTTCGCATACTCTCTCGTGCGTCTATTTTCTTTCCCAACATGAAACAATGCCGTCGTTGTAACTTAATGTTGTCACGTGACTGAATTTTTATCACTTAATCACTACGAGGAACACTTGACGTTAGGTCTTCGCAGTAACGCCTGTCTAGACATAGGGGTTCACGCTATCGCCCTTGAAAGCGGTCAAGGTTCCTCCAGCTGATCCCGTATACTAAACAGTCCCATAATATAATTAATCAATAATAATAAAAAACATATTCGTTAAGTAATGCAAATGCCATGCATGATTCCGAATTCTCGGTCTTTTGACGCCAATGTATAGTGATTTGGTTGGCTCCAAAAAAGTGCTACATATGCAGCGCTCACTACGGTGACTCGCTTACAGCTGAAGAAACGCAGTCTGTGGCTAATTATGTTCGTGCTTCTTATCGGCTAATGCCCCAATCTGATTGGCCACTGAGCGATAATGAGATGCTCGGCCACGCCTTGCGTTTCTGAGGCTGTCGGCGACTACGGGAGAGTCCGAGTCCAAAAGACATTGCGTAGTCATTCTTGACTTAGATCAAATAACACGAAACGTTCAACTCTTTTAATAAAGCGTTGTCACTAAACTACTGGATGTTAGGCATCTTAATTAATTCTAAATTTTGCACCCTCTACTTATTTATTTCATTTCTTTTTTCTCCCGGGACCCAAAGGCATTACAGGGAGGAGTAAGCACTGTAAATTAAATATATACAAAATGTCACAAAAAAAAATAAATAAAAAATTACACATCCTTTTTTATTGCAAAAATAAACTAGGCATCGCCGAACGCTCATTCTCCACCAAAAGGTAGCGCTAAGGGTCACAACCAGATGCCAAAGTTTCAGCCCGATCCGATACCTTATTCAAAAGTTATAAGTGATTTTCTGAAAATTTCAATGGAAAATTGGAGCCCATTTTCGCCCGTTTTCGGTTTCTGGCGCCATAGAACCCCATGTATTCGAAAACTCCGTCGGCCGCCATTTTCCCATTGAAATCTGGGACCTGGTGACACCAGGGTCCCAGATTGAAGCTGCACATTCAGGTTTAATACGAATTGATGTTTTATAAGTAAGAAGTTTCATTGAGACGAGAGCGAGAGAAAAATTCATTTTATTGCAAACCCAATATTTAATTGGCGTTGTTAGTGATGTAGCCAAAATGGGGTTTCCAGGAAAGATCATGTATACAGTTGCTATCCGGATGATTCCTTATATACCGAAGCCCTGAATTGAACTGCGTCTATTTCGTCATCTCGTGGCGACAACTGCAAGCATGGCGACCCGACTGGTGCCCCATGCGTGCACGAGCGTGCAGCGTGCGCGTGAACATAGCTTTGACAAGCTTGTAATTGCATGGGCTTTCCCGCACGAGCAGAGACATGGTGGCGGCCAGTCGCTCCCGCTTGCCATTGTCTGTAATAGGCTCGTTGAGACGGTCGTTCGCCTGTTAAAGGCTGGTTCACACATCTGCGTTGGTTGCGTTCGCTTGCAACCGAAACGACCGTTTTGCGTGTTATAATCTTTTAATGCGAATAGCATTCTTTGGATACTTCACGCACTTTTCGTCTATGTATCTATCTATCTATCTATCTAGCTATCTGGCTATCTAACCTCTTACGCCGCGGGTCGATAAATAAATAAAAAAGACCGGCGCCGGCGGGATTCGAACCGTTGACCCTTTGATCAGCAGGCAGACGCGCTAACCACAGAGCTATGAAGGCAGTCATTCAAAGCACTCTAAACACCTGTTTATATCTTTACCATCGCGCGCGTTCCATGCACGAGGGCTCATTCCGCTCTCGTGAGGCTTAGCACGGCCCCTAGCTCACCCTCTCCCGCGCTCGGGAGAGGGTGATGTAGCGGCCGTGCTCACCCTCACGAGAGCGGAATGAGCCCTCGTGCATGGAACGCGCGCGCACCGGTAGCTGTGACAGCGCTGTAAAGCGCGTCCTATGGTAAAGATATAAACAACCGTTTAGAGTACCGTTGGTTGAGACTAGCTGAGACGCCAGAAAGTCTGGTCGGTACCATTTTGAGTGTTTGTGCGTATGGCGCGTGCTTTGCTCGCCTTCCTAAGTGACACAAACGCACGTGCTGGGCTGCGGAGATCGTGCGCAGGGCTGTGAAAGTGTCAACAAATTTAGAATCGCCTCAAGAGTGGGCTGGCGTATCTAGAGTGTGCCGGCCACCTGACGAACGCGCATAACTCCGCACCGTTTGATGCTATTCGCATTAACGTAGATAATCATTCCCAAAGGATGGGTTCTGCTGATTTTTTATTTATTTATTTGCGGCCGTGGCGGTTGGAGTATGTAAGAGTTCGTGTTAAAGACGTTTCAGGGGTTATGAAATCAATCGTAACGAGTCAGCCTGACCCCGTTCTTATTCGGACAGAGGTCGAGAATACCGTCGTGCGCACGTCATTAGGGTGCCCGTTAGCACCAAGTACGCGCGGCGAGAATAGGCATAGCAGAAAGCGTGAGCACAGCCTCCTTAAAGAATGTACCGCCTGCGAGGAACACATGCGCTACGACGAACCACGGGCAATATACGCTGTGTGCAGTCAGGAGGGAATTCTTTGGAGGGACGTCGCAGTGTTTTTGATCGACAAAAGATATGAATTTGGTTGTCTGACTAGTCTCGTGACGTTATTATAAGAACACGTAGAAAACAGAAAGAAAGCAGCAGAAGCCATAGTATTATACGAGAGTTGTAATGAGGAAAACATACTGGACCTGTAATATATTCCACCACAAAACACGCGATAGCCACGCCACAGCAAAATAAACAGTGACATGAATTTGGGGTCAGAACACCAACATAACCACTCGTTTCTCTGGGCGCTAATAGTCATAACTGACGTGTTTTTTTTCTTTAAATGTTAGTTGCGAGTACTCCAATGTTTACCTCAAATTCTTGTCCCTGTGTTTTTTCGGCGTTTGTCTACAAAAAATAAATGTATTTCTCACCTCACCCCCCCTCCCCCCCCCCAATCTGGAGAAGTAAATTACCTGTCCGACAAACATTCTGTCGGTAGGCTGGTTGGTGGCAATGTTTTCTAGGCCTAGTAAGAATAAAAGAAACGAGAAACTAGCAAAGATAAACAAAAGTAAAGACAGAAATCAGAACACAACTTTCCTCCCACTTCAGCAGCAAGGAAAAAAAAAGAAATTCAGGTGATATATGCCACTTGCACTACATTTGGGTGTCAGCAGAGATAGTGAAACGCTTCCCTCGTCGATATTCCAGAACACTCCGAAATGAGGACGTGCGAAAACTTTCCACAGACCACCGTTACACCATGGACGCTCTCCGACATTGTCCACCTTTTCAATAAATCAGCAGAAGTCGAGACTATAAAAAGAAAAAGCCTACTGCAATTCCCGGTGATGAAAGACGACAAAGCTGAAGTGTTCCGAAATTATCGCAAGATACACCGCGGTAAAAAAAGAAGTACAGATAAGAAGAAAAAAGCCGACCGCATCTTGTTGAGGATGGATAAAAGCAGAATGAAGTAAAAAAAAATGAGCGATTAATTTTTGGTTGTGTTATCTGAACGGCAACCGAGCCGGGAGCGTGATACTCGCTATCAGTGAGTGGGCTAATTTTAGTTGCGTTTGCAACTGGACGAAGTGTGGCCGTGAGCCAGGCTGTCGCTATCGGCTGCCGGGCGTAACCGCTGCCGAGGTCCCTTCTAATCGTAGCGTGCTTCAAAGATCTGTCTTCCCGTCTTCGGAATCGGGTCGGCCGCCACAGGCTCAATCGGACACGGTGTCCGGTGATAACGTGCTTAAAGAGATGCAAGCGTTGAAGAGCACCTTCAGGGTTCCGACAGATCTTCACGCAGAAGAGATTACTTGTTTCCAAGGGCGTTCGTGGAATTCAGGATAAACTTTTAATGTCAGTTCCGAAAGTTGTTAAGAGGAGTTCGGCGAGCATTTACTTAATTGAAAGAATACTTTTTTTTTGTGTAGGCATTTTTGTTGTGATTCTTTTGATGGTTAATGGTTAGGCCTTTCTGATGGTTAATGGTTAGGCCTTTTTGATGGTTGATGGTTAGGCCTTTCTGGGCAAACGTGGCGTTCTTTCTGAAGGATTGCTGATGGCTTAATTTATTTCTTGCAGTACCTTACTGAATCGTGTTCTCAACTTGGGATAATGCCGTGTTTTAATTCTTTAGTGAAAATATTAGAGTATATATATATTTGCGATGAACCACATCACCATTAAAAAAAACGGCGCGTCTACTTTCCTTCAAAGAACCAGGCCAGTCATAACTGCGGTCACTGCAACGTTAAGAACTGCAGCTGGGAGTGACCAGCTGCAGTGGGGGTGCAAACTTTTGTCCAGAGCAATAAACTAAACGCGAACTACTTTCAATCTATCCGAGTCAAAGGCAATCCGACTGTACGTAAGGTAGCAGTAGCACAAGACTACCAAACCGCAACCTGTCTTTTGATTCATAACGCGTTCCATTTTTCTTTTTGGGGAGGTTCTCGTGTGACCGGGAGGGAGGCGAGGGAGTGTGTCTGTGTATGGGGGAGGGGGAGGGGGAGAGAGTAGGGGAGGGAGCCGCGAGCAGCACTTGAACACGCGAAGAGCCACAGCTTGGCCACTTCTGGTATATGTGAAACATTTGTGCTTCCCATTCTAATATATGTGAAGCGTTTGTGCAGCCCACGCTTTACAGTAGGTGATGCAAAGCTACTTGGGGCTTAATCAATTCTAAATGTGAGCGAGTGCATATACGTCTTTATTCGGGTGGTGGGAACATTCGAAATTTCGAATAGTAGCTTCGAATAATACACTATTCCATATTCGCTTTGAGAAGAACTGCACTATTCGCGTTTTTCGAAGTGTTGATTGCGGCGGGTTAGCCGCGTTGAGTGCGCTTCTTACCAAGCACCGGTGCACTGCGGAGAAGCAATACCCGCGGAAGCGAGCTCCGCGGGTGTTGCTTTTCTGCATTACATGAGTGCTCGGTAAGAAGCGCACTCAACGGGGTAACCCGCCGCCACAAACACTTGGAAAAGTATGAATATCGCAATTGCATGCTTGGAAGAAAAGCATAGATTCAAAGCGGGATGGTGCACGCGTGCCGGCTGTATTTGAAAATAAATAGAAACTTTGTGAATATGTACATCTACATTGTAGTAAACGTTTCAAAATTAAATTGACTGTTATGCAAGAGTATACTAAGTTAGGCAGTGGTGCCCTTACAACCTGCCTTCATCATACGCGATTCATTCTTTTTTGAGTCGCGATTAAAGAAAGAATATTTTATATAGCAAGATTTGTAAATTTCACTCAATTGGGTATAGTTGGACGTTTCTATAGGATTCATTTTATGTCAAATCCGTCATTTACTTGCCATTCCAAGACATCATACCTTCTGAGGTCACAGTTCATAAATATAGATAGAATAAACTTCGCTTTTAAATGAACAAGTGGAACAACCTTCACAAGCTTAGCTGGGTTTTCGTCTAAGCATTATGCAATGGTAGTGAAAGGAGGGAAAAACTATTCAATATTCGAATCGAAAATATTCGGCCAAAACCATTATTCGCTTCGAATTCGCTTCGATCTCAAAATCCCCTATTTCCACAAGAATAGTCTTTATCCTTTTAAGAGAGGGTCGCTTGCCTTGGCCAAATTAGCGTTAGCACGTAAAGCCGACCTTTGCGATTTATTTAAATTGGGTTTTAACCATTTGAATCCAACCCGCAATTGCTGAAAAACTCTTCGCCTAAATTTCGTACTTTGACACCCAGAATGCCTGATGCAATTGCTGATTTCTGAATTACTGATGGCTGAAATGCAATTTCCTAAATTGCTGATGTTCCCAAATTTTCGTACAAGGAGTTCATTGAGGAACTCAAGGATAGAGACGAAAATATTGTTATCTCTGATAAAAATCGATCTTCAAGGTGGGCTCTTTTCCACGCACTTGAATTTACGGCAAATCATCCGAAGTTCATCGACAACACGGAAACAGCTGAGGCTCGGTCAGCTGTTACTCCTAGCCAATGCCCACGTCACGGTCTTACAAACACGCGAACTTGCTGGCGGCCTGACGTTGATCTTACGGCTTGATTTAAAGAGAAGCGTATTCGTTCCGCTACTTGTCCCTCGTGTGTGTGTGTACCACTCAAGACTTCAACGACCTTCTCGTGGAAGGTGCACGATGTCGGTAAGGACTCTTTGTTCTTTTCATGGTCTGCGTCGCGCGTTCATTGCGTCCTTGGGGCTTACGTCCTCTTCACGTGGAAGCGTCTTTACGTGTGACGTCAAACCCAAACACTGACGTCGTCTGACGTCACGGGATTCCACCAGGAAAAGTGGCGCGTCCCTCGTTTCATTCTTTTTTTTGCGTGGCGCAACGAGCTTATTGTTGTATTCGTCTTTAGAGTCACTCGATAGATGGCGACACCCTCTCGTTTGCTTCAACTTGATGCGTTATCGTTATTTATTGACTCTATTTGTTGGCATACCGATTGAATATTGCTTAACCGTATACGATGGTGCAACCGTCTAAAAGATATAATCAAATTTTGAGTTTTTGTAACAAATGTTCGTGTGCCGCTTCCTTTCTAGGCTATAGTTCGTTTTGCCGATTTAAAGTCTGAGTGCTGCCAAAGACCGGAAGACACAGAAACACACGCGTACACACAGACTAAAAGCTCTGTGCATTGATTGGATGAGCCGGTAAATAAACACGAACAGAAAGTCGTGGTTGTTGTTGGCGACCACGTGACGTTGCACTTTCGGCGCTGCATGATTGACCCGTCGGCTCGCAACCTCGGCCGCGCTCCGACATGGGATGAAACGACGCGGTATAGAAATGTCTGTACATAGTATATTCCGAAAAAATCAACTTAAATGGCGCGTTTACACTTTCGGATTCGCTGGCGGATCCGCGCAGGCGGAAAGTGGATTTTGGAGTCGGGTGGCGAAATCGACCTCGTCTAGCTGGTGAAAAATCTGGATATAGGTCCCTGACTGATCCCGGTTTTCCGCCAGTCGATTTCGCCGCCCGGCTCCTAAAAGGTCATTTTCCGCCTGCGCGGATCCGCCCGCGAATCCGCAAGCGTAACCGAGTCGTAAGAAACGCGGGGCGTTGCTTCTTTTCTTCACGCGTCTTGCTCGGTGATTGGCTCTTTGGCGTCCTTATCAGATGAGGCCTCAGCGTCATTGGCTAGAGAGCTATGAGAAAACACTTGGATTCACCACGCCCTGTGTTCCTTAAGCTGTCAGTAAATATAACGAAAATCAAATGAAATAAACCACCCTCTCTCTTTCCAATCCGCCCCCCCCCCCGACACACACACACATAACCTGTTAGCAAAAAAAAAAAACAACGTAAAAGCATTACGTCTCTCTTCGTTACTGTTAAGGGAGTGGAAATGTGACCCGTGACCATTACGCAACACTTTTTAGAGCGCAGCTCTTAGGCGCCCGTTTCCGGTTTGAGCGGCGTCGGCGTCGCCGTCGCCGTCGCCGTCGGCGTAACCGCGCGGTGCATGATGGGTAAATTTCCCCGCTAAATTGAGCGGAAAATTTTCCCACTAAATCTAGCGGAAAATTTTCCCCGCTAAATCTAGCGGAAAATTTTTCCCGCTATATCTAGCGGAAAATTTTCCCGCAAAATTTAGCGGAAAATTTTCCCCGCTAAATCTGGCGGAAAATTTTCCCCGCTAAATTTAGCGGAAAATTTTCCTCACTAAATCTAGCGGAAAATTTTCCGCGCTAAATCTAGCGGAAAAGTTTCCCCGCGAAATCTAGCGGAAAATTTTCCCCGCTAGATTTAGCGGAAAAATTTTCCGCGCTAAATCTAGCGGAAAATTTTCCGCGCTAAATTTAGCGGAAAATTTTTCCCGCTAAATCTAGCGGAAAATTTTCCCCAGCGTAAATCTAGCGGAAAATTTTCCCCGCGAAATCTAGCGGAAAATTTTCCCCGCTAGATTTAGCGGAAAAATTTTCCCACTATATATCTAGCGGAAAATTTTCCCGCGCTAAATTTAGCGGAAAATTTTTTCCGCGAAATCTAGCAGAAAATTTTCCCCGCTAGATTTAGCGGAAAAATTTTCCCACTAAATCTAGCGGAAAATTTTCTCCGCCCCTCCCCCTCGAGGTCACGTGACCCCCAGGCCACGTGACCCCCCCCCCCGAGGTCACGTGACTCCCCTGGTCACGTGACCCTTTCATTCCCCTCCTCCTCAAGAGCTGCGCTCTAATTCGGCGTTACAAGGAGCTGTAAGCGGCTTTCATTTTTTTTTGCAATTATATCTAAGTGCGCACAATATAAAATTGCGTTCTAAAGTTTCAAATAAAAGAAAGCACATACACGTTCGAAGTGCGACTAGATAAAAGGGCAGGCTAGCTTTGCGTCTACCCACTAAACGTTCCAATCAGAGCTCGGGGGCGCGGCTTCCCCGCGGGCTCTCGTCTTCTCCTCCCCCTCAGTTTCTGCCCGCACAGTCACTGACAGAAGCACACGACTTGGCTCGCTATGTTTACACGTGTTCCTTCGTGATTAGTTCTTCGGCGCTCTTAGCGGCGGATACAGCAACCTCATTGGCTCCGGGGCAAGAATAAGATGCTAGGGTCGTATACCACGCCCTGCAGTTCTTAAGCTGCAGAACAGCCCCATCGCCTTAGTGTGCAAGCATTGGCAATGCTTTCTTTCGCATAGCCCCGTGTAATAAACGTTTCGTGCAGTTCATTTCAAGCAAGCCCGCTTTGTTCTACGTTTTAAATAACTTAAAATTAGGGTTTTGTGTTTTCGGTAGATATCGATAAACCCCGAAAAGTGACCTTCGAGTTGGTTCTATCAAAACGCGCACTATGAAAGGTGTTTCTTTTTTATTACTGCGCTAAAGTTATCGGGCGGTGCGAGTTTCCTGGCTTTTTCCCATTTTAAAAGATTTCAAACATGCAAGTATCAGTTTTGAACTCTAGAACACACTTACCTCTGCACCCGTGACATGAGCAGTAGAGTGAATAAAACGAATGCTCTTTATTGCAAATCGCACTCATTACTTGGCTTTACTTTATTTTCATCGTCTACGTGCACAAGTAGGTACTGATCCAGTGTTCGGGCGTAATTCTTGATGTCTCTTGATTTTTCAGATGCTCTTCATTGTTTTGGTACTAAATCCCCCTGCAGAAAAGCGCCGATGCCGTGTTCGCGCTCACCGTGTTTTTCCTTTTCTTCTTTTAATGCCATGATTTTGACAGAAAAACGCCGTAACTGATTAATACTTTTGTTTACGTTATTGAGAAATGCTCTAAGCTATCTAGTACGTACGAATTATTCGCGATATTTGCTCTTATAATCAAGCGCAGCAAGAAAATGCATCGCTTTTTTCAATAAAATGCATTAGCGGAGGTGAATTTCAGACTGGTTGTCCTCTGCCTTAATTTGAAACAGCATACTAGCGCTAGTTGAACCTCTAGCGTATACATTATAATAACTCTATGTTGCCGCCAGTATTCGAGGACAACTTTTTTGTGGCATTGAGCAGAAAAGGAAGGGAGCGCCTGCGAAACCTTGGTCGACCTTAAAAAAGGCGCGGGAGAGCACGGACAGCTTTGACTTTACTGACAAGGTTGTCCCCAAGATGGCGACATGCGGGTCCGAGCGCGTCACTGCGGTCAGCTATCGAAGATTGGCCGAAGGCGCAGTCCGACGATTCATTGTGCTTTCGTAGACGGATATAAGTGTAATGTAATCCGATGTCTCCAATTTTCCACCGTGCAATCTGTACGAACTATCGGACTTGTCAATCCGATTATAAATAGCCATAATCACAACTCGTGTCGTCACAGAGAGAGAAATCTTGCTCGTGACGTCACAGATATGAACCATCAGGGGGCGCCACCGAAACATCTGGGCGCTAGTAGCAGCTGGCGGACCAGCGAAGGCTACAAGTGCGCGCTAGCCTGAAATTGTTGATTTGACCGACAGAGTAATGTTGTTGGTCCACATAACACTTTTTTTAAAGATTTATGTTTTATTACACAAAACAGGTAAAGTAATGGTCATCGGTAAAACTTAAATAGAAAGCATTCAAACGTTCTGTTCATAAAAAAAATAAAGAATCGTAATTTTAGTTGAATTTTGTGGAACCCATCAACCAGAACACGTGTTGAGTATGCCGCCGCTCTTTTTGTGCAAGCGGAATTCGACTCGTAAACCATGGGTTGCCGATTTTAGGTTAAAAAAGTCAAGGATAAACATAAGAAGGTGTGCGTAATAACGGGATTTTATAACTGTAGATGAAATTCTAATTGGGCTAGTTGGTGTACGTTAGGAAGCGTGGTGCAAGGCACAAAAAACAACAAACACGAGAAAGAAGACAGACACACACTGGCATTATTTCATACTTTAGAAATATAGAATAAGAATTTTTTTTTATTAAGTATGTTTTTCTTTCTTTCTTTGTGGGGCATGTTGTACAACGAAATATGTGCGAACGAAAGGCAAAGACCGATTCACAAGCCATTTCTGCGTGAGACCCGTGTTGGGCAGAACCCTGGATTCATGGTGACCTCGACTACGACTCGTACGGCATCGGCAGTTCCTGACCTCCCTTTTGTGACACTTTGTCATCTTTCATCTCGTGGAAACATGAGAAGACAAAAACAGGATACGAGAGCAAGTACACACATCTAAAGAACGAATCTTTTAGTGGGTATTAATAAAGAGAGGACCTCCAACCTCCAGGGCGATTGGGAATCTCCGGAATCTCAAGGCCGTGGACGAAACTGGAAGCCCACTGCTCCCCGCGCGTTGCTAGTAAACATAGCTGGAAAATACGGCAACAAGATTGTATCTTTGCGTGGGACGTCGGTCCTCCTCGAGGGGACGCGATGTCCAAAAATACCGTGAGTATAAAAAATAAAATAAAAAATAAATAAAAAAGACTTCTCTACCGAAATCACCGATTCAGGAGATTTGCGGGGCTTCTTCGTCCCGGTCAACCTGGTTTAAGGATTTACGTCTGATCCGCGAAAAACGCATTTCTAGGCCGAAGCGCTGTTTACAAACGATTCGGCACACAGGAGGGGTAGTTCTGCGCATGCGCTCTGGCACCAGCAACTCCACCGCACCGGCATGACGGTCAGGGCCGCGCGTCGGTGTACGTAGGTATGTGCTTCTCTTTGCACCATTTTGAGCGCGCGAAAAAGAACACCCACGTCCACTTCCAGTACAGGTTCTTGATGAAACATAGTAAATCATTCTTCGTGGCATTTTAAGAAATTGCGGGTCGGTAATTTACTCTACAGCATGTAAACTAACGCTTTTAAAGGGATGCCGAACCGAAATTCGGAGCTCACAAAGCTTGGCTGGAGAGATAAGCGGAAACGCTGCAACCCCCCCCCCTACCCCCTTTCCCTAAAAAAAAATCATTTGTAGAGCGATATTTTTGACGGATGGCCGTATTTTTTTGGAAAATTAGTGAGCGATGGAACACGGCCAACGAGGCCGACGAGACATGTGACGTCGCGATCCTTATTCCCTCTCCGCATCGCTTCGTGCCCTCGAGTAGGTGAACCGAAGGAAGGAGGAGAGAAGTGAGGCCGCTTCCCCTCATTCTCTACTGTTGGGAAGGAAATCGTGGCGTCAAGATCCTCGCTTAATCGCAAAAAAAAAAAAAACGGTTATTTGTTTGAGATTATGATGTATGAGTGATGTTTTGGAGTTCGTAGCGTCCCGTTCAACGCTTTTGCGGCCTCATTTTGCGAAATTCAAATTTAATAGGTTTCTCAACGTATCCCGCTGCAATTTACTATAGAGACGCAAAAAAGAGCAGATAATAAAAGTTCACAATAAAAAAAAAAGGCTCACATCCTTAAAAAAAAAACGAAAAAAAAAACGAAACAGAAACTTGTTTTGGGCGATCTACACCGCCACTACGCAGACGGTGCCCGCGTCGTGAGCAGTGTCGCCGACAGATGGAGCACGCCGCGTCGAGGAAGCGCCTGCCGATTTGAGTTGATAGCAGACGATCTCGCAAAAGAACCCGAATCGGCCGGTGCGTCCTCCACGCGGCGTGCTCCATCTGTCGGCGGCACTTT
Source organism: Ixodes ricinus (assembly GCA_037355805.1). Classification (NCBI taxonomy): domain Eukaryota; kingdom Metazoa; phylum Arthropoda; class Arachnida; order Ixodida; family Ixodidae; genus Ixodes; species Ixodes ricinus. Next base: position 32,456 of record JAZHYW010024919.1, on the reverse strand, counting down.
TCACTACGCGTGCATCGTCTGCGTAGTGGCGGCGTAGATTGCGCAGAACAGGTTTTTGTTGTTGTTGTTGTTGTTTTTTCTTGAAACAGGAAAATTAATTTCTTGATATTTTCGCTGTAAACTTCCATTACCTGCTTGCGCCCTTGTAGTAAATCGCAGCGCGATAAGTTGAGAAACAGATTTTTGCGGGCAATCTAAAGCGCCTTAAAACGTTAGTTTAGATGCTGGATGTGTGTATTACCCTGACCTTTGAGTTTAAAAGATTTTACTGTTAATAGAAAATAACGTTCGACCTGTAATAAAAAAAGATAGGTCGATTGGGCGAGATTCCCAAATACTCCGTTTCACCTCAAGATGAACCGCGCAGTAGGCGCTACTAGTCATCCCAGCCAATCCTGAACTGTGAAAATGTCACGTGACTAAGGGCACCGCACATCGCTGGGCACCTCTTGTAGGTCACCTGATACTCGCGCTACACATAGGATCGGCTGGGGTGGCTCGTAACGTCTGCTGCAGTTCATTGTAATTGTATATGCGGTGAAACGGAGTATAACAGCGAGAAGTATGTGTTAGAGAATGACAGCTGCCGATATGAGCACTTTTGTGAAACTGTGTGAATGCGTCATCTTCGGTGGTACAACCGACGTTAATAGATCGATTTCAGTCCTGGCGCCATTTCGGGGCGCGTCCGCTCGGTGGCGCTCGCTACGCTATCAGCCTTTTATATCATTCCGTCCTATGGACAAAAGCAACGGAACCTGTGGAACGTTTGAATGCACTTTGCCTGCGGTAGAAAGTCACGATCTTTTTTTTTTTTTATATTGTTAACATAAAGTTTGCGCAAAAAAAAAAAAGAGCGTGGTTCGGAAACGGTCTTTCTCCATTGCCTTTGGAGGCGTTGCCGCCGGGGCGCTAGGAACGCTATCCTCCCGTATACATCTGCTCGCGTTCAGGTAACAGATACAACCGTTTACGAACGACACGCCCTTCCGTGGAGCTTGTCAACTAATACATCTAAGAACTTTGGGTAAGCTGCAGCGTAATATGTTCACTCTTGCTCGCGAAGCACCGAAGGAAGCACTCTCCAAACCCACTCGGTCGCTCCCATGACTCTCGCAAGTTGCAGCCAGGGACGCTAAATATGCTATAGAGCAGTGGTTCTCAAATGAGGGTCCGCGAAGGCGTTCTAGAAGTCCGAGAAGCCCTGCCTCATCAGTCAAGCCCTGCAATAAAAGTTGTATTCTTTTTCAGATTCAGAAGAAACGTTACAATTTCCGGGGAGTTTTCTCGTGTGTGTCATTTTGAAACGTCTATTTCACATTAGCCCCTAGCTATATTTATTTATTAAACCATTATCATAATTAACCTATACCTTTCTTTTTCCCTCACAGCAAACGGGGTCCTCCATCATATCCGCCGATCCACAAGGGGTCCGCCAAACATCAATGGCTGAGAACCACTGCTATAGAGTATATCGGCAGTCCATCTCCCGATTTTCTTGTGGGCGCCGCCATTTTGGTACGCCATTGGCAATAGTTACGAGTTTCCATTTGAAAATGCGACTTCATTAAGCTTTACATATACGGTGTCAGAAAGCTCAGGCGATGTCGTATTGCTGTGTCGTGAACTGTTTCAACATTTAAAAAAAAAAACGCAAAAAGACTTTTTTTTTCATGCAATTTTAGGTAAAGATTAAGATAACTGACAGCCATGATGTTAAGCAATAAAGATGGTTGTAGTGTCGATACTTTGAAGATTAGTTTTGTGACCCCCTTCTACCAGCGCAAATGCATCGCCCTCCATGGCACTGCCACGTACAGATGATGATGTAAACTTTTATTTGAATATGGAAATATCCGAAGATGGGTGGGGCCGTTCGCGCTCTTGCTCACCAAGTACTCACACGACGGAAGCACCTTTTAAAGCTCCCGTGTCTCTCGCAACACGCAATAGAACACACGAACCATCAATGTAATGCGCGTTTCCATCAAGTTCGTAGGTTTTAACCTCACCGGGTCCACATATAGGTACGCAAGCACGAACGTACGCCACGAACTTTACGCACGACGCCGATTCTGCCACCCATAATGTGTTTTTCATTTAGACCGTATACGCAACAAAATGGGAAAGAACGCCCTGGTTGCGAAACGTTTCTGTTTTCGCGGTTACGGGGCTTCCCTTTGTCCAGAGAAATGTCATTAGGGCGCTTAAGTGGGGTGTCACCCGTCCCGGCCGTATAGTCTTGTCGTACAATCAAGGAAGCTTAGTGAGGTTGCATACGCGCCTAACGAGGCAGAAACTGCGAGGTATGGAACGTACGCGTGCGACATGCGACGGTTCAGGAAAGCGCAGAGGAAATCGCTTCGTCCGTCAACTTCCCTTATATCACGAAAACAACTCGATTGCCACACACGACGCGTTTTATTAAACAATGACTGAGGGTGAATCGCATACAAAGAAATCAGACAAAAGACAGTTTTCGCCTAAATATTTACGCTTTGAACAATGCGAGGAAGAGAAGAAAAAAACAAACAACGACGAGTTTGTCGCGTTTTATTTTACAATCCGCAACAACGCGGTTTCAGTGCATGCGACCTTAGCAGGAAATGATGGAAACTGCTGAGTGTCAGATCTGAGACCTTGGGTACATGTAAAGGTTAGCTAGCCTGCCACGCTTCAAAAGCTGTAGTGTATAGCCGCCGCTGACAGAAAATACTTTGTTTTGGCGCCAGTCTAGCCACCGTGGGCACACCTTGGCAAGGCTTGACTATCGGACGACCTGCTCACGCCAACGGCAAGATGGCAGCGGCCATGGAGGCCGTGCTTGAAAACGTCTATATGGTGAACTTTCTGGGACATTCTGTGGAATAAGAACTTTACAAGGAAACATCAAAATTCTAATTGATTTGTGTTCCACCTGATACCCAGGCAATTACAGATCTCGGGAACATTACGATCTTTTATCAAGAAAAGCAGACATTGATAATTTCGTGAATGTTCCTTGAGGATTCAGTGCAAATAAAAAGGTTGGGGAGCCGTGGAATAAAAACTATACCCGTCTAACGCCTTAATTACTGCTTATTACTATTTTATGATTGTCATCTAAAATAATCCCGGGAACATTGAGATGTTTGTTGTTGTTCATTTGGAATTCTAGTTTTAGTGCATGCGCCGAGGCGTTGATGTCCCAGAAAGTTGGGGAGGCCGCGGCACTGACAGGACAAGAAGCGCAGGGCGTCTCTTTTTCGGACGTCTAGCCTCAAGCACGCGCTTGTGAACCTTCCGTCGTCCCTCGATTGCATGAACGCGCTCGAAACTCACGAGACGCCGAAAGATTTATTAAGCTCTGGCTGGAGGTCGGACAACTGAAGGGCATCTCTGTCTTCCTTGTTCTGTACGCTATGCGACTATAGCATATCAAACCGCTAACGGAAGGTCAGAGCGAGGTTGTTGGTGGTCTCAGAAATACATTTGTATCAATGTGAATGATAAACGTAGGATAAGTGAATTCTACACACAACAAAAAGTGTCATGGTCGATCCGTGGGGTGTGCATGTACACTGCTTTCGACGAGAGGCACGACCAGCAGCGTTTTGGAGATTGTCACTGCGTTGCGTCTGCAGTTCCGCACTGGCAGGGTGAGGACGTCAGGAAGGTATTCCAGCCTGTCTCACCTCCAGCGTGGGATCTTGAATCCATGGCACCTGAGCACGTGAGCGTCGAGAGTACACGCACAAGCAAACGTACAGCGATAGGCAAGGAGCGCAGCTGTACGAAGCCGGGCAGCGAGAGATGCCACTCGTTCTTCAGGTGCACTGGCACGTGCGGACCGAAGGTGTCCAGCTGTCGCCTCCATCAGGAGCATCTTGCCTCCATGGCACCTAGCATCTCTAGCTTCGAAGGTGCACGCCGGCAACGCACAGCGGAGGCAAGGAGCGCGAGCTGTAGAAGCCGGAGCATGCGAGAGAATGCCCTCATTCTCTCAGGGGCTATACTGCGTAGTAGCATCTGCTTCTGAATAGTCTGGAGTGGTCGTAACGGCTGCTCTTGAAACGCAAATGCCTGAACCCGCTTTAAAGCTATCGCACAACAAGGATGACTTGCTAACTTGGCAGCTTCACATAGTCTCACTTTAACTTCTTCACTCTGCCTAGAGATCTATTCAGCGTGTCCACCAATGCTTCGAACCAACGTTGAACGGCCCGCAAAAGGTAGGTTTATTGAATTATCGCGCTGCGATTTACTACAAAAGTGCGGCTCGGTAATGGAAGTTCAGAGTGAAACTTTCAATGGAAGAACTTATACCCCTGTCAGACGGACACTAAAATGACATTTTAGCCAAATGACATTAAGGATTTTCGAATGACATTCAAGGTGGTACCTGCCAGACTAGAGCATTGGTTCGTTTAGTCTGATTTACACGAAACACGCTGTCAAGACGTCATACGTCGGCATAAATATGCGAATGTCAACATAGAAATTTCAATAGCACTTGTTCAAAAGATGAAAAGTTTTGAGACATTATAGGGAGCACTACAAGTCAGAGATTCTACGCAGTCCAGTATTAAACTGAAATCACGATTTATTAAAAATGTTCAGTATTTACATGAAATTTTTTTGTGTTTCTTTTCATTTTAAATTTAAACAATCATTGGGTTAGCATTTTCTTTTCAGCGTTTTACAAAGTGTGCTACACCATTGCCTGAGCCCGGCCCTGGCCCGGAAACAATATTTTGTGCTACCCGGCCAAAATTTTCGGCTGGCCCGGCCCAGCCCCTGCAGAACTCTATGGCTGCGTTCCAAATCTTACCCAAATGGATCCGCGTTACTCCGGCGTTTCGTGTCGCGTGACAACACAGATTGAAAAGCGCTGGACGCGGGGTGGTTTTGGGACGCCTAGGTACAAAACCCTTTCCCTGGAGCAAGATCTAGTAAATTCTGGAACACGGCCTATGACAGACGACCACTGAAATTACATTTAGCTGATGTTTATTGCGAAAAGTCGCCCCGGGCACGCAGAGCACGTTTCCATTAATAAACAATTTTAACTCGGCAAAACCCTAATTTTGTGTTGTCTGCCGGACAAAGAAAGTATAACCGAAAAGAAGGATAGAAAGTTGCGCACACCAATTTTAAATATGTTCGGCTTCTGACAAAAACTAATGTTTTCAGGCAACCCTAAGATTAGTCAGCGTAACGTCGTCATAAGCCAATCCGTAATCCGAACCTCCCGCCACTACAGCTGGCAACTTTATTTTATACAGTTTATTTAGAAACAAATACCTCAATCCGAAGATCGTACGGTAGAGAGACGCGAGCCACGCTAAAGGAAGTGTAGTCAAAACTTTCGGAAGATTGTCTGCTAAGCTCGGTTCTTAAACCGTGGGGAGCGTTTGCAATTTGATGGCGGACGCCTCTGCTACCACCTATGGAGAGTCACGTGATCCCGATCACGTGACACCGATAGAGCATCACGTGACCCCGAATCACGTGACCCCGAACGAGCAGTTGTAAACTCTGTAATACAGGCTCTCTACGGCGCGTCCTCGACGCTTTCGACATCTTGCAGACGGCACGCACAGTGTCTGTGCAATGTCGCCGAAACAGGTTAGCGTTTTTTCTTCTTTTGAACGAGGTGCGTTACTGCGTTGATACGTTCACTCTAAGCTTCCACCACTTAACCGTATCGCTGCAGTGAATCGCAGCACGATCCACTGAGAAACCGATTTTTCAAACTTGTCTAAAGTGGGTTCAAAGCAAGCTGTACACCCTGTATGCAACTATACGCGTTCTCTACACGTGCTGATGTCTTCCTTTTCAGAATGTCTGCATATCTCGACGAGCCTTATTGCTGCTTACTTGCCACTGTCAAAGAGGTTTGAGCATTGTTGAGGATTCGAGAAAAATCTCCAACGGTATAGAAACTCAAGTTTCTAAACATTCCGCTGCTCGGAGCACGTGAAGCGAAAGCTCGCGCTGCAGAACCCAGGGATCCGGGCTCAACCCCCACCCTGCTTGTTTCGATCTGGATGAGCATGGTACCGGAGTACGGTCGCGCATGAAGTACTGCGCGATGCCCGTTCAAGTAGCACTGTGCACGGCAATGGCTAAAGATCACATCTACAGATAGGCCATTGGAACCATTACATTTACTCCATGACGTTTCAGTTAAGCATGCTGTAGTTTTCACAGTCTTAAATTTTCGCGTAAAAAACGCCAAAGCCGAAATTAAAGAGAGAAAAAAAGAGGGGGGGGGGGGCGCGGAGGGAGACTCCACCACCTAAAGCTTCGCACCGGTGAGTGTTTCTGAAATCACTAGTGTGTGATGCACGTCAAAGATCCCAGGCTAGCAGTCGCAATGCACTGGCTTAATTTCTAATGTACAGCGTAGACACCGAACGCCCATCGAGATTCTCTGACTTCCCGCTCTCTAAATTTAAAAACATTTTAAAACTACTTCAAGACGTTTCGGTTAGGGTTGTTGTAGTTTTGCAAGTGTCTTTTATTTTCGTCTGAGGAAGCACCAGTCACAGTTACCGAGAAAAACTAAAGGGAGGGGGGGAGTGAGACAGGAACGATGGCTGAACTAAACCCCCAAGCCTTGCAGAGTCAACCTGTATATCCAGAAGACGTGGCACGGGTCCAACTCTGCGTGGCACCCCCACCGCAGTTCTTTTTTCGGCTCGCATCGCGCGTAGGTGGAATGACTTCAGCCAAGGCCAGGGACGCCGTTGTCCGCTTTCGCGGTATACCTGTTGCCCCGTGCTCTGACGCGACGGTTATTAGGGTGTCAAGACTCTCTTCTTGTCGCCTTCACGCGGTGCTGTGCCGAAGAACTTCCGCGATTTTAGCTTTAAATTAACGTCCCGTTCCTAAGAATTGTTTACGGCACGGTATCGCCAGTATCGCCTTGGACGGTTCTCCGCGTTGTTTTTCTCGTCATTCTCGGAAGTGATGTTCAGAGCACCGCACGCTACATTCGCCGAGAGCCGAGTTCTATCATCTTCTTTGCCGGTTTGCTTCACTGTAAAGAACGATTATGGAATGAAATAGCGTAACGTAGCGAAGGAAAGCTCATCACACGTATATATAAGCCTATTATACATCGACGAGACGTTTCAGTGGCGTCCTCTTAAGCAGCCATCACACTGCTTATGTACATACAAAAGACAGTCTGCAAACAGACTCGAACGCGAGTCATCGCCAGATCCGTGCTTCGAATGCCGCATAGCAATGAGTTCCAGGAGAGAACTTGTGTGCACGGCATTCGAACCACGGATATTGCGGTGACTCCTGTTTGCAGACTGTCTTTTGTACGATCTGTGAGTATTGTGACACCGGCTTAATATGCTTGGGATGTATCCGCAGATAATGCGGTCTTCGTATCTGCAGCGGACACCGGGTCTTTTTATATGATATACTGTAAACGACTTAATTTTCGCGGGTCAAATTTCGCGAATCGGGCCAAAGCTGAAAATTTTAAATTATTCGCGGGTTCGAATTTTCGCGAATCGAGTGTAGCTTCCGTAGCGTTCATATATTGCCGAATTGTTCGCGGGATGTATTTTCGCGTTTGTTGGCGATTCGCGAAATTCGCGAAAATTAGGTTTTGCGAAAATTTAGTCGTCTACAGTATATGACTATCAACGTGTGACCGCGGCTTCATGGTTCCCTCCCATGATGTACTTACGGCTAAAATTTGCCTGGGCATGACGTCACGAATTGTGATCCTGGATACTTATCAATCATAAGCTGCGACCTACAATTTTGGTGGTGCGTATAAAAAGCACAGTGAACGCTTCAAGTCGTGGCATTCTTAAAACGAGCACTCTAATCAAAGTCGATTGTCTGACGTTCTACTTATACCTTTTGATGAAAGCAAAGTTGGTTTCAATAAAGACGCCATAACGAGCATTGGTCAATCATGGAAAGTGGACCACAGCGACGTTTTTATTCGCGCACGTCGCCAACGAACCGTTTCAGTAAAGGGTTACCTGGCCGGCGCCATTTTCGATATTCGTGCGAGTGGCGCGTGATTTGCTCGCATTTTGAAGCGACGAACATGCTTCTGCTGGGCCGTGAAGATTCCACGCTGGAGACGATGATTTTGTAAACATTGGGACGTTGTATAGTTTGTTTTACTTTATGGGCGAGCGAAGCCGATGTCACAAGCTCGAGCATGCTGCCCTGAACGATACTTGCCCTGCACGAGCGTTCGTGGTGGGCGGGAACGCTGAAACACTTTCTCGCTCGTTTTTTTATGCTGAATTTTCTTGTTTGTTTCGTTTGTATGTTTTTATGCATATCGCCACACTATTTGCCGAACAAAAAAATTCACATCCTGTTTTTATACGAACAAGTTTCAGTCGGCACAAAAGTTTTGTGTTCAATCTAATGTCGTCCACACGGACTTAAAAAAAAAAAAACGTTTTCAGTGACTAGCAACTACAAATGGTAGAGGGAAGAAAACTATTTACATATTTCAATCAATGATTCCAGCTAAAACATCGATGTGATTGGTACAAGTGTGACCATGCATATATATACAAATGGATGAATGAGATGAAAAATAAAACAAATTAGAATGTTAAGTAAGCAGGTGTACTCTGATCGCTACCCTGGTATATTATAACAGTTTTCAGCGGCATTCCTCGTACCCTTTTGAAAACCTAGATAATTTAGAGGAATCTCTACAATACTGCTCTATCGTCTGACTTACGGCCTATTTTCTTTTTTCTGCACCTTAGTTGTTGGACAGAAGAGCCTCAGGACTTCCTGACCTTTTCAAATGAATGGTGGTCGGCACTGAAAGAAAGGAGTAATATCTGGACAGCTGATATTCATTCTGTTGGCAAGTTAACCGACCGCTTTGTTTGAAGCATGGAGTGTTGTGTGCACAGCAGCTCAATGTGACAAACAACACAAACAGAATTGGCACTTGAAGACAGGCCACTTTGGCTATCCTGTGCCACGAGGTCCTTTCAAATGCAGGAAGTTTTGAATTGCAATCGAAGTGCTAAAGCGTGATGCCGACATTGTTCAGCCACTCAAGCCTACCGGGGTCACCTGAGCTAATCACAGCTGAAGGTTAAACCTTTCAGCTGAATCGAGATGCTTGAGCCAAACTGAAGCACTCGGCCAAATTGGAGATACCATGCCAAACTGGGTATTTAGCCGATCGGAGCTTTCTGACCGAATTGACGATTCTAGCCAAATTGGGCATCGAGCCGAATAGACCGATGTCACCAGCCACTTTGACTACGCCACCGCTGCCGCAATGCATCGAGGGAACTTTATTGTTTCTGCACGTGCCCGAACCCCACTGGAACTCTGCACGTGAAGAGCACGAAGCCGCCATAACTAAAGTTATGGCGGCTTCAGGCATGGGCACCAATGCTTGGTGAGATCGGTCTATTGGACTGAAAGTACCGAATGAGTACTTTCAGTCAACTGGAGCCGTCAGCCGAATTAACTCCTCAGCCGGATTGACACGTCATTTATTTTTGCGGTTTGTGTAAGTGGCAAGCTGTGCTAATTTGTTGATTCCATATACATTTCCTTTATCTCTTGGTCGTTAGTGAAGCATTAGCAACTCAATTTAATTAGGCTTACGACCTGCAAAACACGTGGTCGTTTAACGCACCCGCGACCCGAGATTTCGGGTCCTCCGCAGGGAAAAACATGTTTTTCAACAACGCGCGTTGCCTCCTAAAAATATAGCGGCCGAGGATATGGGTGGACACTGGGCAAGACGAATGCCGCAGATAGCAGGGACAGGTCGTTGAACTGCGAGATGCGAGCTGCGTTTCGCGTTACAAAACGACGACGACGGTGAGACCCTTTAATGCTCCCCCAACTCAAATTTCACTCCCTCGCGGGCGAGATTCGTGACGAACCGTTAGCGACCAGAGTCAAGCTTGATGCAAATCTAATCTCGCCCAGCGCGTTCTCCGCTCGCGGCTCTTGGTTACGTAGTTTGTGGGGGTCACGTAAGTGCATCATGACCAAGCAACAATGACCACTAAAGAAAAACTGACACAAAACAACAACAAAAAAACAACGAGTGAGCTAGCTTAGACGATTACAGGTTCGTGTTTTATGGCAATTGCCGCAGCGGATCATATGTGTGTGTGTGTGTTTTGTGTATGTCGAGGAAAAATGTCTCCCCTAATTTTAGAAGGAGATTATAGTGTCTTGCCATTGTGAGTTCACAGTGTCTCGTGATGTCACAACGTGTATTACACCGGGGGGGGGGGGGGGCTGCATGGTGTGGTTAAACACCTTTGGAAGTGGGATCCCGGCTTAGCCTGTAACCGCGTGCCGAGGTGAGAGGGACCTACCCCTCCAACCAGGACGTTCGCTGCTTGTCGTGCAACGTGTTGCCAGGCGTCTGCCTCTTGCTGAAGTAGACACCACTGAGCGTCGAGAGATTCCTATATGCTATTTATAAAACATACTTGTGTTGTCTTCGACCGAGAAAGAGCACAAACAATCAAGTACAATACGCGAACCATTACAAAACCGAAAAAATATAAAAATATCTAAAGTTTCAAAGTGAATATCAAAATGCGCCCGCAGGCTTCTTCCAGACACCCATTTCCGCCATCTAGCGTCTTACGAAAGGGCAAATAGTCGGCTGCCGAGGTGCACGTCGCGCTGACGTCTTTGGGGATTAGGGCATATTGCTTACCCGCGAGGAGTAGAAGTCAGGGTGCAAACAGAAATAACACACCTTTATCCGAGCAGGCCCAGCAATTTATTGCCGGGCCTCCCGTGTGCGCCCTTGGCAATGTCAATGTCTTTCTCTTCCACATACCCACACGTCACAAAACTCGTCATTTCCTGGTTGGTTCACATTCGCGCACCCCAATGACGTGCCCCTAGCACACCACGACATAGTGGAAATGTTACGCGGCGCCAGTAGAGTTACTGAATAGATTTCCAGGGTACTGAAACTCCCAAGCTCCGTAACATGGCGCTCAAAATCACCCATATCCGTGCCGCCATTTTGGAGCCCTGCATAGCACATTGTAAGATAACTGTACGGATAGCGCGCCATGAGCGTTTTTAATACGTCTTTTAGGTAAGTGTATGGTGCTGTGAATAACCACCTTCAGTCATTTACATCATTTAAGTTGCATGTCTCAGCTGCGCTCGTGTAATCATTACTCCGCAGCTCACGTTAAAGACCCCAGGTTATAGGTCATACCGAACTGGTCAAATATCTCATTTTGAGGTTAGTCACTCTCACTGTCTGAATATCCAGACAGACCTATAACTCATTCGACAAGCTGTGCCGTGTTTCATGTTGCAGGTGCGAACTGTATCACTTAGAGCTATAGCTGCCTATTTCTGTCATTACATGAAGCAGATGACAGTTGTAAACGATTTTTAAGCATTTAAAAGACTGTCGTATAAACGCAGCAGCATTTCACCGATTTCTTTGCAACTGCTTACAAGATGCTAAGGACTGGACAGCAACAGGATAGAAAAATCAATTTCAAGCTATTTTGATAGCTTGACAATTTCTTTGCTGGCCAGATGAAGCTTGCAGCGAAGTCCAGCAATGATTTCCCCATGACGATACTCACTGAGGCAGTTCTTAGTCGACGCGATCTCTGCAAATGGTTAATGAACACAATGGAACCGATGGTAAGTTACGAGATGACTTGATATGAAAGCAATGACTCTATTAACTGGAAACATCAAGGATGTTTGTGTCATCAATCACTCCCTGAACAACAAGACTCATCTTTTTCACTCGGGCCATTAAGTGACAACAGTTCGAGTGCCCATTCCCACAAGACTGTTTACTTAAATTGCTTTATGAGTCACCCGGATATTCGTACTTCCAATTTCGCATGCAAAGTATACTCCTTACATCGGTTTTTACCCTTCATACCAAGCGAGGCAATTTGAATGGAAAGCACTGCAATCGAGTTCTTATTCAGAAGCAGCTGTTCTTCCAAGCATCGTTCGTGCCGAACCAAGCTCAGTCGACGCAGCCTGGTTGGCTGCCAGTCGACGAGTGATACTCAGAGAAGACCAGTGAAATACACTCACCTCACAAAGCTTTCGTCCTGCATTGGGCTTGGAATATTCTTCCGTTTTGTAATGGCAAGCCATGTACTCCTAGCTCTCCTTCGTGGTAGCATTCTTGCCTGGCGGGAAGCGGAATAGTGTGTTGCCGTTCTCTGACCTGCTTCTGCACCCGAAGGCACAGCAAGCAGGCATGTAATAGCCGCCCAACACGGAACGTTAGGATGAGATTCCCTGAAAATACGTGCGTCACGGCACTAAGTGACTGAGAAGCGACCCGGACCGTTGCAGCAGAAGCTGGCCCAGCTGGCCGGCCACAATATTATGGCCCATGTCGGCGATTCGAAACAGTGACGATGACAGTGACGGCACACCTCTATGGGCACACGCACGGGCACGCGTCTCACTTGACTGCTGCCGCCCAATGATGCCGCAGAAAATCAGAACATACTCGGCTAGAGTGAGACTGTTGTCGGCAAAGCATTATAGCAATGGAAAAGCGATACTCTGACACAGTATTCAGTGACACTACAGGCGCCAGCATCGCCCGAAATGACAGCGCAAAGGAGCCTCTCTTGCAAGCGTGTGCAGAATCATAACATAACACTGTTCGAGTAAAACAACAACAAAACAACAACACATAGTACGATTGCGAAAGAGAACAACATTTAGAAGAATAAACAGTAATTAAGATATTTGAAAATAATGTGCATGTGGAGATGTATCAATTGCAACTTCTCGTGCTTCATGAAACGTATACCCTTGCCCGGGTGTTGTGAGAGTATGACCAAAGCACGCGTGCGACCTAGTGACACGATGCTGTGACTAAGTATGAGAAGAAAAGCAAACAACGAAAGAAGAAAAATAAAAATAAAAGGCGGAAGTTAGCTTCCGCGTCGCCATAAAAGAAACTTCCGGTGTTCTGCCGCCAGGAAGGCCAAGAGGCCCACTTTCTCCGCCGACAATTGGTTTTCTCAGATCTGATTTCCGAGCTCGACATGTCAACGCTAGAGCCACTGAATAACTTACGTTTCAGAATAAGGACGCTCCAGCTATCTTCGTTCTTAAAAACATAGTTGCCAGTTATCTGAAGTTTTATCTGAAATCGATAGAAAACGGTTTTCCGTCCTCCAAGAAAATGTTAAAAGTTAAAACAGTCCGTCACAGATCGAAACGATATTGTCCGAGCTTCCTGACACGTGACTTATCAAAAGCTCGGAAAGTCACATTTTGGAATTGACTCCGTAAGTGTGACGTCATGGGTCCAAACAAACCGTTGCTAGGGTCATTGTTATGGACAAATACATGTGGCTAGGTTTCACTACGAAAACCTGACCGTTTAAAAATCAGGAGTAGGATTTAAACTTCTAAAAATCACAGATATAGAAAGCTTGAATGTCATATATGTTTCGACAGAAGTGTGCCGGTAATCGCTTGTTTCTGAAATATTTACGACTGCAACTTCCAGTCCTCAAGATGCCTGCAGCAGACGACGAATGCAAGAAGTATGCCGTCGTTTGAATCGTGTGAATAAAGACGATATTCTGATATTGCATATGTTTGAAATATAATGAGTTTCAAACGCTTCTTAGAATTCATAGTGGGATGCGATGCAATATATGGTTTATCGAAAGTCCGGGCGTCGATCGAGATGATCGTCTGCTAAAAGTTTGCATTGCACCCGTGAGAAAAGCACTTCAGGCGATACGTTAAGATCCCAAATTTTGTTTGCGGACTTGCACTATGGGAGGGTGCGTCGTACCTGGTTGTAACCGTCGCAGGAGAAAGATTCTTGCAGTTTCTTCAGATTTCCGCAAGATCCCAAAGCGCAAAAGAACTGGATAAAAAACATAAGGCGAGTACATGTAGCAGTGGAGGACAGTTGCCTTGATGTAAAGAAAAGGGCCAAACCAGCCATTTATCTATATCCCAATCAAATTTTTTAAATGTTATTTAAAATTTTATATGTTATTTTTCTTGATTCGATAGATGAAAACAATTGAAAGAGGGGTCTTCTAAGCTGTCTGAAACTACAATGTATTTTACATTGAACTAGCATCGCGGGTTCAACGTAAATAAATGATTAGAAGAGGGTCTTCTACAACACAATTAAAAGAGTGGTCTTCTACAATTAAATTAGCAACAGTAAAAAGGGGCCCTTTAGTCTACGGTTATTAAAATTACGATGCATTTTACAGATTGTACTAGCATCGCGGGTTCGATGAAGATCTTCACCAAAAGGACCCATCCACGGAATTTGATGTATACCAAGGAAAAAAGCAAGATACCGCGAAATCGCGATAGACATATAATTCTTTAATAACCTGACAACATCAATAATAATAATAACAAACGACTTACCTCGACGGCGTACGATTTGTTTCTCATGCTGGCTTGCACTACGCGGTAATGCACTTCAGGTCGTCGTCGTGACTGATCTGCATGACGTGGTTTGATTTTACGCAATTTTAACCCCTCTAAACTAAATTGGGTTCTTCACAGAAAAAAACGCACATTGTCGGAGATCTTTACGGCCATGACGACGCACTTGTTTTTGTCACTCGTTTACCGACGCAATTCAATGAAGACGCCCGCTGCAGCAGAGGCCAGCAGATCTATCGTGTCGTCTGCTACCAAAGCAAAGCGGAGTGTAATACTTCAGAAATGAATTTCATCGTTGCTATACGACACTGAGACGACAATAACATCTTCATAATTAGATATCAAGGAGTTAGGTTGCTTACAAAAAATTATTTACTTCTAAGCAAAAATCTAGCCTCCTGTGGGCTCTCCATGCATTATAGTTCATAGCAACGTCCCTAGCAACGGTTTGTATGGACCCAGACGCCATGTTGTGACGTAGTCACTTACGGGGTCGATTGTAATGAGCACCGAGATCGAAGCGATCCTAGCGGCGTACTTCCGCGCAAGGAACCTTAGGTACAGTTTCGGTTTCGATTTGCCACCCTCACTCCACAACATTCCATCACGACCAAATACAGTGCTTGTATCTTCGAATGTGTGATTTCCCTTACATTCATATTACTGTCGATGATGCCTACCAATACCAATAAAATGCTAGCGTGATTTTATATACTTTTTCCTTGGGGGGGGGGGGGGGTTGACGTGCTAGAATTTTGCGCGTGTAAACAAAACCACGAAGGCGCTGGGCCGGCCATCCTGTTCCATGCCCTTCTCAGTTGGCTTCTTAAATTAAATTAGCTGTGAGCCGGAAGGTTATACGCCACTCTGGAAGGCGGCCTCCTACTCCTCACTGAGCCTCGGCAGGTCCTTACGGCTGCCGGAGATTTGTGTTTCAATCAGGGGCTCTCACGAAGATGAACGGGTGCATTGCAGGCGAGCGCGGACTTCATTTTCATGCAGTGCTGGGATGCACTACTTCGTAAACGGGGCAGTCGAAATCGAAACCATGCCATCCCTCTCCATGGTCAAACAGGTGTCCCGTAAGGCCACGCGCACAGTGTTGCATGCAGATACTTTTGGTAGTTGTCTATAGACCTTTTTCGTGTAATCTCATCCTCAGCCATCTGCTAGGTATATCCGGCGTGGGCGGCGAAAAATAAAGCGTTTCACCCTGCAAATAGTAAAACAATAGACGGGAGGTAAAACGAGAATGGGTGACGGTGACGCTTATGTTCTAAATGCCTTCTACTGGCATGGCGACGGCAAATAAAAAAATTGCCCTTATTGGAAGTGACGACATTCAAGATGGCGGCGCACATGTTTACACCGAGCACAAAAATGAAAGACGTTTACAACCCTCTGTAACGCTGAATTATTGCGCAGCTCTTGAGGAGGAGGAGGCGAGGGTATGGATGGGAGGGTATGTCCTCCTCCTCGCTCTCTCGCTCCTCCTCCTCCTCCTCCTCCTCCTCTCTTGAGGTATTTCGACTTTGCGATATACTCGTACTAAACAATCTCTCTCTCTCTCTCTCTCTCTCTCTCATATATATATATATATATATATATATATATATATATATATATATATATATATATATATTGGTGGTGTTCTCGCTCACCGCTTGTCCGGAGAAAGGAATATAGTTCTCACATCTGGAAGCTCCACCCTGTCTAAGTTCTGCCGGTGCTAGCAAAAAGAACAGCAGGATGAAGGCGCGCGAGAACGAGACAGCGTTAGAGTCAACACTTTGACGAAGCACGTGATACTCTCGATGTCATCATACTTGCTATCGGCTCTGTCGAAGACTGCTCGGAGTTTTTGATTTCTTCAGCATTAGTCTTGAGCGTGCTCCCCGAGATGGCACAGCAGAACAGCGAGTGCACATCCCTCGGGGCCAATAGACCTACTGCTATATTACCCAAGCATCAAGGAGAATGCAGGATTGGTGTTCCACGCGCCGCACGTGCTGGCCTCAGCAGTAGTAACTTTTCTAAAGCAAATACCTAAAACAAATGGCATCTTGCACGCGCGTTTGTCAACGCTTTATTTTGGTTATTTACTTCGAATCTTTCATACGGGGAAGGCGTGCGCGTGTGGCGCATGGAACATCAATCCTTGCGCATCTCTCCTTGATGCTTGGGTAATACAGCAAAGTCTGGTCTATAGGATGTTTTCCTGCGTGACTAGGTATGAAGTTCTTCTTCGTCTTGCACGAACTATTCGGTGAGCGCCGTAGGCAAGAGATACAGAGCACCACGAGCAAGCCGTTGTCGATTATGGCAGCGCACAATTTACCAACTTCGTTTGACGTGCCACGGGGATCGATGGGTACAGCACAGACCCATACCCATGTAGATGGCCACTTGGATAACGAGTACACCACGTTTTGATACGTGCCTCTCTGTGATTTATGAATGGTGATATCACTTGCCTGCACAACGGGTAGCTGGCACCTCCCCTCCTCTTCCTTCTCCCCTCCTCCTCCTCGCCCTCCTTCCTTCCTCCCCTCCCTCCCTCAACCTCCTCCTCCCTCCTACCCGCGCGTTGCACCATGGGACGTTTCCCATAATGCAACGCGTTAGACCCTCGTGACATCACGCGTGACGTCATTATGGGACGTTTCCTATAATGCACCGCGCGGTTACGCCGACGCCGACGCCGCTCAAGCCGGAAACGGGCGCCTAAGAGTTGCGCCCTAAAATGGCGGTGACCGCAAGAATAACAGGTGAATGAAGTGTCAATACTCCAAGTTAAGATCAATTCAGTGGCTCATAGCCAGTACCAATGTCCTCGAAGCGAGAAATCTTACTTGATACCGGACTACACGTAGAACGCAATCGCAAGCTAGGGTGAGGCCGAACTAATATTTAGGAATAACTGTACTGCGCATGCGCAGTGCCGACAGCAGCGCCACCGTAGATGCGTAACATCAGGGAGTTTAGTTAGTGCATAGCAGACTTGTCACACGTCATGCAGAGAACTAGAGCCACCAAACGAGCTGCGCTTAGAGTATCAGCACTCCGTTCCCTGACATTGTTATGGGCGCCGCCATTTTGGTTCGTATGCAGAGCAGACGCAACTGCCGATCGCCGTGATTCAAAAGTGAGACTTCCTCAGCATTAGATTTGGTGTTAGCATGCTCATGCAATATTCCTTTGCTCATTCATGAACCGTTTACACATTTGTGGAGGGCGGGAAAACACTTCCTGTGATTTCAGATAAAGCTTCGGATAACTGGCAACCATGATTTTAAGACACAATATGGCCAAGTGTCGTTACTCTGAAGCGTAGCTTATTCAGTGGCACTATACAGAGAACTACATCCGACTGGCGACGACACTTCGTGAGAGCGCACGCCAACTAAAGACATCAGCGATTCGCGGTCTGCCCCGAGCGTCCTCTGTTTTCGGCCCCTCTGAATTGCGTGCCGCATATATGCCTTCTGGCGAGACACAGACAGGAAGTGACCGTGAAGGAAAATTGCCGCGATGTTATCTCCCAGTGGCAAAGTAGAAAAACGCTGCTAAGCAGTCTCTTGAGTTCCCGCTTTTTCGTGATTTTACCAATGTAAAAATAAAAACAACAACTCATCATTGCTTTTTTTTTTGTGGGGGGGGGGGGGGGGGTCGGAAATTCGGGCACTATGCTCGGCGACAACTTTTCTTGGCAATGCAGAGGAAGGTACAGGCACGCGTTCCCTCTCCCATTTTGAGCGCTGAATAAGGCTGTGCGCGTGCTCTCCTCATCTCCCCGGAAATGCCAAGAAAAGTTGTCGCCGAGTGTAATAAATACCGCACACATTGAGAAATCTGGAGCATGTACTTTTTTTTCTCAAAGTGTTT
Source organism: Ixodes ricinus (assembly GCA_037355805.1). Taxonomy (NCBI): domain Eukaryota; kingdom Metazoa; phylum Arthropoda; class Arachnida; order Ixodida; family Ixodidae; genus Ixodes; species Ixodes ricinus. The sequence continues at coordinate 14,150 of JAZHYW010024919.1, read as the reverse complement.
GGGAGAGCCGATCGCTACGATCTGCGTATAGGAATTCGGCGAATGGCGAGGGTGAACATATATTTTAGGCCTAACCAAGCCGGTCTGCGCTATGACGACACTGAGAATGACATAAGCACGTGCAAAGTCATGCTTAGTGTCACAGCACAAACTGTTTTTTTTCCGTCTAAACGTATTATTATCTTTGTTTCATCGAGCAAGTCGATCGATGAAACGAAATGCTTTGCGGGAAGGTATGATGGTCCAGATTTCTTTGAGTGCACTGTAACGGTGCGGAATTCTATGTGTGTTTTGTGACGCCGATAAATTTTCATAATTAAACACACAAAAAAAGCGAATTCGATGTTGGTGTGATATTTACACTGCGCGAGTTTGGACCCGGTTCTCCCGCTATAAAAATGATTTTTGACATTTTATTGAAAACGTGCTGATTTTTTGTTGACTCTCATTACTTTCTTTTGACAATGAATTCCTGTTTACATAGTCAACAGAAAGTTTGTTGAATTTGTGTTGAAGCTTTTCTAATGATTTTCTTCAGCCTGAGTCAAAAGAAAAGCTGTTGACTTTCTATTAACTTTACATTGACCTTTTTCTGCTGACTTCCTGTTGACAGTGTCATTAGAAGACTGCAGACGCTCTGTTTACTTTGTGTCGAAAATGTTCAATTGACTCTCTGTAGCCAGTGTGAATAAAACTTTCTGTTGATCTTTATTGAACACAGTACATCTTGACGACGTATTTTTCGCTAGTCTCTGACATGGTGAGAAAGGTAGGGAGGAGCTCCAGTTGTCGCGCCTCCAGCGCAAGCCTTCTACCCATGACAACACTTCGGCGTATCGCGCACCGTAGTCAAAGCACACCTATAGAATAATCAAAGCCTCCGCATCGTCTCCTTTCCCTTTATGAAACGTCATCAGAGTCGGGTCGCGCTAACTCGGCTATTGGTCCCGAGCCCGACCTTCGACGCGCTCGTGTGTTTGTGGGTGGTATTTAGTGCGTTCGAATATCACAGGGACACCATTTCCTAACAAAATGAGAAACAAAAAAAATTAAAAATACCGCGTTTTTTAACGTTATTTTGCGGCATCCAATTTGGAGCAGAGTGGAAAGCCGTAGTGAGGGCCTCCAGAACTTTGTTGAAATGGATAGCTAAAGTGAAAAGCATTTTTTTTTCGTGTAAAACGGCTATATACTTTCTATTGAAAGGCTGTAGCTTTTAATTGAAAAGCTACTGAAGGGCTTCTTGGAGGCGACAAAAGGTCTGTTGACTTTTTTAAAATTAAAAAGTGGGACAACATAAAAAAAAGTCAAACAGAAAAGCTAGAGAAAATCAGATGAAAAGCTGTTGACAATTTATATCCTCTGATGACTTTTTTCAACAGCCTTTCAACAGAAAAGCACCACAGTTGTTTGTAAGGGTCATCAACGGCGTGGAAAAGAGAATCAAGCCATTGTGCTGTACAACAGCTAACCTGGAATCGACGTGCATCACTGCAGTAGTGCTACACGACCCCACGCCGCGGTACGATGCTCATCCAGGTCGAAACGGGAGAAATACAAGACGTTATAAGAAAACGTGAAGCATATATACCAGCGTTGCGAAGTATACGCCGGCTACTTTATAAAACAAGAATATTAACTTACTATTTATCATCAAAATAAACCATTAAGAAAAGATTTATTTTTTGGTGTTATTGCAAGCAAAAAGGACTCTGTATATTTAGGCTCTTTTTCTACCTGGAGCATGCAGGTGAATTATTTCAGAAGTAATAAGCAAAAAGCTAACATTATGGCCTGCTTCTTTAAGCTCACTAGACGGTACCGTATAAAAAGAAAGGATTTCCTCAACGACGCGACAAAGTTTGACGTCCACACGTAACGCTGAGTGCCAAGAGCACACACAAAGCGGAGGGAAAGGCGCGACGCCCATAACCACAGTTGGAACAGAGCCACGCGTTCACAATAGCCGCGGCGGCGTAAACTGCTTGATTGGCGCTAGACTATATGCGCAAAGAAAACCACGAGTGCATTCCCGCGTGGGTGTAAGCGCGGACGTGAGTTTGCGGAGCGTGTCAGAGAGAACGCAATATCCTGTTGCAGGCGAGTGAGGTGGAATGTGTAACGAGTGACGATATCGTCCGGATTATCCGGGCGCGTCCGCTCTTCCGCTTTGTGAGGCCGTGGGTTGTACGGTTAGGACTTCATGCTGCAGTCCCTGGCGGGTTGAGAACGGCAGGGCGTTTCTTTCGGTCAGATGCGGCCTCCAGCATGCGCGCCTTGCCTTCGTCATGCTCTGGCTGCGGGTGCACGCTCGAGGCTCGACTGAGAGGCGCTGAAGCGCTATCGAAGGTAGGAAGCCCGCGCTGAGGCGGGACAACTGGAAGACCGCCCTGACGTTCTAGTCATATATCGGTGGCTATGGTTATTAACAGTCCCTCGATCAATCCCTAGGGTACTCAGGGGATTGTCGAGGGACAATCCCTCAGTACCTCAATCCTTTCTGTCAAAAACAGAAAAAAATAAAATGCTCGGTCACAGCTTTCCTGACGTGGCACGCCGCTGTCGAACGCATAACCATTTGTTTCGTCTCTTGTATACACTAACATTTTTAAATTTTTGGCTATGTCAATTTTAAAGAAAATCAACATCCCAGCATAACGAGGTTCAATTTTTTTTTTGTACTCTTCACAGGGATATTTACGGGACAGCGTATTGTTGGTCGTTGTTCTATGCCTACTCAGGATTGGTTCCCGCTTATCGTCCGCCAAGAATAACGATCCTGATTGGGTGAAATGCACGTTGAACGAGCCTAAACCGGCATTTCTCCCCGTCAAGATATTTGTTATTTTCGGAAGATATATGGGAGCTAGTTCTGAGCTTGCGCTGCCGGACGACGAAACTATGGCGTCCCGTGCTTATTCCCCTAGAGTTTTAAAGGTATGTGGTTTCCAAGTTTTGTTTCGGCGTGTACCGACTACGGCGAAAGCGAACCCAGCAACTCGAGAGCGACGGGCAACTCTGGCAATTGGCTGCCATAGCAACGGGGGCGATCACGTGACGTCGCCGATCGTGCAGCGGTACATCTGGACTGCGCAGTCGCCCGAGCGTTTTCCCGGAGACAGGCAAGTTGTTCCTATGATTTACCGCTTTGCTTCGCAGCTATTCATATGGACGGGCGTATGACGGACGCATGCTGCACGTCGCGTGGCATGCAATGTCTACTCTCCCCCCCCCTCTTTTCAAACAGCGGGCGGATAGCACGAACAGCGACGGCATCATTCTTCAACCACGCGTTCTTAGCGAAGAAACCAGCAGCAGCAGCCAGTAACTGTAAATCCCTTTCGTAGATTTAGTCACTGACAAGATTAAACACGATAGGGAGGTTCTTTAGTTTACCGGCCTCCAGCTGAGTTTCATATATCTTCTATAACGCTTTGGTATACCGGTCGTCTGCGAGAAACCCGAAAGCTGTTTTACGCACCGCAAAAATAATCTAGACATGGCGGAGAGCTCAAACTCCAGTCAGAACGATAGCCCCAGCCGCTCGAGCAAGATGCACGAGTTTTAGCACTAACGGTTATCTTATTCAACAGTTATAAGCGATTTTCTAAAAATTTCAATGGAAAACTGGTGGCCTATGCGGAGCTCTAGAATACATTGAGATGTACGGTGCTCAGAAACCGAAAACGGGCAAAAATAGGCCCCATTTTTCCACTGGAAATTTCAGAAAATCATCATATAACTTTCGATTAAGATAACATTTGGTGCTCAAACTTTGGCATCTTACTTGAACGGCTGGGGCTACGTCCTGACGGAGTTTGAGCCTCCGCGATGTTCAGGTTTATTTTTGCGGTACGAAAACAGGGTTCGGTTTTCTCGCGGACGTCCGGTATATCGTGAACCTCGAAACGTGCACGCGCAACCGAAGCACGACGGAAGGCACAGAGCACGTGTGGAGGACGTGCGTCTGAAAGAGACGACCCTAACGTTCTCCTCATGTCGGAGACTGCGCACCATTCAAATGTTTATAAATCCACAGCCCGCAGAGTACCGTATCTCCACAGTCAAGCACGCCAGGCATGTCCGCCGCTTTGCAAAGCGAGTGAATCACTCAGTCACTATACGCGCGAACACCGAAAATAGCGCCTGCCAGAAGCCCCTTTTGGAAAGGTCTGTAGCCGAAGCAAAGTGGATCCGAACAGGGATTGATGTTGGCTGCTCCGCGAATTTTCGAACATGTTCCTCTTAGCGAACGGCATCGACCCGCATCTTTTGCTTCCGGTGTTTCGGAAGCTGCCGAAAAGTGCGTAACCCGGTTGCGCCGCGCATTGTTTTCGCAACCCACAGCACAAGTCGTGCTCGACATTGCACAATGGTTCCCGGCCTCCCGTGGCACGCGTGAGCGAGCAGCGCGTCGATAAAGTCAGGACCAGCATGTGGGTATACCCTCCTCATTATGTAAGCCGCTGAAAAACACGGATATTCGTACTCCTGTTTACGATCGACAGGATAACTTTAAAAATGTGTATAAAGATATATATGACAGACGTTTGCAACAACTGCCAGAAACTTAACAGACGAGCTGAAAACACGGAAAGCAGCTCTGTAATGGTCCATTGAGAGAGCAGCGAAAAGCACACGAGAAGTGGCTGTACGAAAGTGACGTCATTGCGCAAACCACTGGCGGCTCGCGAAGAAGCTGGCGATAGCAATTTTGTATATATTAGTTTTAGTTAGGATCGTGGCGTCCCTTTGACGTAATATTTTGATAATACTCATACTTTTCCTCACTAAAGCGATATCAGTCATATGTTTTTGTTGAACGTTTTCGTATAGTTTCCCCTTTAACCCGGATTTACTGAATGTGTGACCATATTTATTTTCAACTAGACGTTTGAACTAGACGTTTGCTCCATCACTATCCAAAGCGCCCGGTATTTAGCTGTGAATATGCCGAATAAAAACGTGCATAAACGGGGCAATTAGATAATTGTAGCAGCTCGTTTTCCCACTGCGCAAGGACACCTGACACTGCGCAGAAAACATCGTGAATAGAGGCGCCCATTGGGCATGAGGGTATTGGGTAATGTTATCGGCTTGCAACAACTATTTACAACTCTATAGGGACCATGAAATGATTCTGAAATCGAATTTCATCCACCGGGCGTCGTAAAAGGTGTGAAAAGAAACACAAAAACACAAAAATAGGGAGCCAAAAAAATTCTTTGCTATAGAACTTTTAAAAGAAAACTGGACTCTTTTGCGCCTTCTTTCCTTCGAAAGCTCTCTGCCTGTTCACTGCTATGCATCCGCGGAACTGCAGCACGTCAGCCGAATCCACGTCGCCTATTGGGTAAGCGCCTACCTCACCAGCACCGCGATCATAAACAATAAATAGCCGGCAAATGTTTCCTAAAAGTTTTGTTAAATAATATTCAGATCCACATTTTGTAGCATAATTAGAGATGTGTGGCGAAAATTGCCAAATTTGATAATGCTGAGAGCCAAGCGCCATCTATCGTGTGGTAAACGAAGCTGAGAGCCAGCTCCGCCAGCTCCGGAGCTGTCCTTTTTACGATCAAATCAGCATGGCCGACAGCGTCGCTTGGTCACCGTGGTCACGACGACCAACGAACGTTTATTTTTTTACGTGTTCTTCTCGCGCGTCCCGACTTCAAGCAGCAAGAAAAAAGTACTTGAAACAGACCACGACGAACAAGAGCGCTGGATCCGCAAACACCCGAGACAAGCTGAAACGGCAACTTTGGCAGATAGGCCTAGCAGCCATTCCGCAGCGTTGCTTCGACGGTACTTGACCAAGACAGTGACCACGACCGGCTGGCGTGCTGAATGGAATATGCCCGCGCGACCCTTGTGGACCCTTCCCGTATTATAGTTTGATCGCTGACCTCAATTTTAGATTAAGAGGTGAGGTCAATCTCTTCCCTTTGTCATTTCCTTGTTTTCCGAGGCAGTGTTGACGAACACTGTCGTCGAAAAGGGACTTTCGTCGATTCTATCTTCTTGTTTTGTGTGATATAGAGCTCGAATAAACGCCGTATGGATTACCTTCGTAACACGGTATGTACACTTTGTTATTAGTTTGCCATTTTTATTCTGACACGACTGCATGTCACTGTCGAGCTATAACAGTTCGTGGGAGCTACGTGCAATGCCGGTCCAACCTTCCTTTGCAGAGTGTCAAGTCAGTATCGAGTTGCAATCGTAAAATATCGGTCCCGAAGCGCTTACCAACAGCGTAAATACAGCACTTCCATCAAACGCGCGCGAACACTCCGAGTGTGAACAGGTATTTACGTGGCTCTTGCTGACACTGTCGTAGTTCAAACGTATCTTTTTTAACGTCGGCTCGCTCTTGCATCTCCGAGGCAGCGAAAAAACGCCGCGGCAATTTGTTTCTATCTACGTCGCTTTGCAAACGACTGACACGGGCCGCCTTTTACCAACAATGACAGTTGGGTTGACTTCTGGAGTCTTCGACGGAAGACTCGCCGCACTTCCCAACAGGCATACCGGCGTATGGGACTAGTCCCACGCTGTCGCTGTAGCGAAAAATATCTCATTGAATTTCGCTCAGCTGCGATGTGTCCACGGCAATCGCGGCGATGAGGGGCGCCGATTCAGAAAATACGTCGGTGACATCAGCGCCATCAGCGCAGTAAAACCTACCGGCGCACCCCCAATTCGCCGCCGCTGACGCTTCCATTCTACAGCCGAGAGAACTTCCGGTTCCTGTCCCAGCGTACGTCACGACCGTCAAAATTACGCCGCAACTTGTTTTGCGGTCAGTGGGAGAGAAAGAAAAAGTCGATATTTCATTATTTTTTTGTGTAGAAGTTAATGAACCGAGACGAAAACGGATGCCTGTTCGGCATTCAGTGAACGTTGAAGGTTTAATGTAAAAGTTATCTGGCAAAAGTAAAAAGGTCATTTCATGGTCCCTTTAAATGCGTGGCTTAAAAAAGAACAAAAAATAACGCCGAGTTTGTCGAGTGAGGTAGGTGTCGTCCAATCAGCAGCCGACATTAAAAACAAACAAAGAATCCAGTGCGCCTACTTTACCGCAAACCATATTTGAGCGGACCAATCGCTGCATTCCACGAAGAAACTCGGCCAATGACAAAACTAAACAAATCTCTAGAGCTAAAAAAAAAAAGACTCGCGCTTTAAGGCCTGTTCACACATGCAGCGGAGCGCTACAAGCGTATACCGCTTACTCCGCGCTAAGCGCGTGCTGACGGGAGCGTTCACCAGCTTTGTATCGCACCGTCAAAACTGTTGTCTCATGGCAGACGATAAGTAGCTGACGGCACATGAGGAGCGCTACATCAGCGCTTCGCTGCATGTGAGAACCACGGCGGAAACCCCTGGAACGTCATGCTGAGGGCCACAACAAAGACTGTTTTTTTTCCCGGACCCACGCATAATTTCAGCCTCTTCATTCACCAGCGATTGTTAAGTTTGTACGCCTGAGGGAAAGTATGGCTACGCACCAGGTTTCTTAGGGTGTAGCAACAAAAAAGGTGGCCCGATGCGACTGTGCGCAAACGTTGCGAAAGAAGTTCGGCTTTTCCGTCACCGCATTGATTGGTCACTAACGCGAACCCGAATATTTGATGAGGGATTGATAGTTACCGAAGGCGCGCGAGCCGATCGCTTGATGCACGCTCTTGTTCAATCTGTGCGTGGCCTTCGACCGGGACGCGCCTGGCACTGAATAGGCGCCGGGCCAAGCCGGGCGCGTCGCATTAAGGTCAATTAAGCTTTTCGTAATCAGACACACCAAAAAATAATCGGCTCTTATTTTCAAAATGTTTGCGGCGGAAACCACGTGCCTGGCTTCCCGCCCTCGTATGCTATAGATACAGTCGGAGACACGTTAAGAGTGCGACAGACAAACACCGCCACGTATACCAACTACAGCATCGAATCACTCCGCGGACGAACGGAGAGGCAATAGCCATGACCAGCTACGTGTGTGTCGTCAGCCCGACGTGAACTGCCTCGGTAGGGGACTAATTGCGCATCGCGGAGGAACAATGGCTGGCGGTAATGAGGGTGTGGGAGAGTTCTTCTGGCGTATTTTTGACTCGTATCAGAACACAGTTTTCTTAGTGAACAGCTACGCCATAGACCCAGGGCAGCGAACAGGGGGCGCCTAGGTCGGCCGCCATTCAGCGCGGTGGGTGGCCAAAAAGGGCGACTTTGGGCAGGAAATGTCACCGAAGGATTGGGCACGAGCGCTGCGTCAAAATTAGGCAGGTCAATATACGCGTCGTCACATACAAAAAAAGAAAAAAAAATTTTCGCACTGTGCGTATACGTTGCAGAAAGTAGTTTTCACTCAATGACGTGCTTTTGGCGCACGAAATGTGTACGTCTTGCTCAGATAAATATCTAATCTAAAATGCACCTACGTATACACCTTTGCAAGTGGGATCCCGTCTTAACCTCGAACCGCGCACCGCGGTCAGGCGGGCCTACTCTCCAGCCAGGACGTTCGCTGCTTATCGAACAATGTTGCCAAGCGTCTCTTGCCGAAGCATACACCACTGAGCGCAAGAATAAATTAAAAATATATATATTTATAAAACATGCAGGTGTTCTCTTCGACTGCAAAAAAGCACAAACAGTTAAATAAAATACGTAAACCAGCAACAAATCGAAAAATTAGAAAAATATCTATACTTCGTTTCACTTTATCTGCGAGCGAAGCCAAAGCTATAAGCGCGAGACCAGCACTTTTTGCGTTTCTCCCCAGCTCGCGCGCTCGAGCGAAGCCGGAACGTACGGAGCTTTCGTGCTCGCGCTTCCAGCTTTGCCTTCGCTCAGCACATAAGGTGAAACGAAGCATAGAGTCTCAAAGCTTTCATCAGAAAGCGCCAGAAGCCGCATGGCCATTGCATCAACGATGGCTGCGCTCGCGGCAGCTCTGGCTTCCACGACGTGCTGGAACAGAGGCTGCGATCGTTAAAAAGTCGAGCTCTGCAACCCTTAAACATGACCCGTCCTACAATATTTGATGCTACGAATCTGAGTGGATACCTCCTCCTGCGTTCCGAAACAGTAAGTGTGTCGCTAATCCTGGCCGTCGGCGACACAGCAGACGCCGCCATCTTGTCATCGCGCACCCCAGTGACGTGCCCCTGGCCAACGCCTCCTGTACTAAGATGCCTGTCATGAGAGCGGCGAGCGTCCTGCCGTGCCCTCTCCCTTTTTCCTCCTCCCCTTCACCGAAACGACCGCGAGGGGCGCTGCTAACTGACCCTATCGCTCGCGGCCGCGAGAGCGCGGGAGATTTGACGTCTGCTATTGTGATACCACTAGGGGTGTGCGAGTAGTGCTTCAAATCGAATAGTGCAGTGTCGTCCCTGGCGTTAACAGCGCAAAGAGAGTGCGAAGGCTATGAATGATGTGGTGCTGTACAGGCGGAACAGCGCACCGGCAAAACAGTTACTCCAGTCCACGCACACAAAAGAAAGACAAACTTACGCAGCGCTGGCTCACTCTTTGGTATATTTACACTTTCGTCTTCGTCTTCTTTTGGTATTATGGTCTAGGGCCATGGAGAATAATTGGGTCTTTTTCTTCAATAGGATGCAAAACAGTAAACCAAAGACTGAAACTAAAACTAATGTTAAAATAAATAAAATTAGCACTCAGTTGCGAGCGGCCGGCCGCGCCAGTTGCGCCGAGATGGCCGAGCGCCCAGCAAGAGTTGCTGATGATGATGTTGTTGCTCGCGCCTAGCGGGTCGGAACTGAGCGCCACCTAGTGGCGTTTGGCTACAATACGATGGCAGACCGGCCGCAATGGGAGAGCGAGCCACCTGACAGGCATCTTAGTACAGGAGGCGTTGCCCTGGCGCACCCCAGCATGGCGGAAACGTTAGGCGGCGCCAGCATCGCCCAAAATGGCGGCGCACAGGAGCCCTTCTTGCAGGCGTGTATAGGGAGTATTCACTGGCGGCCATAGCTGTGTGCTGTTACGAAAGGCCCCAGGAGACGACCTTGCTCCTTCCAAACCGACCGGCACGGGTGAACGCCCTGGAGCATCGTCGCCAGGTGGCTATGGTCAGCTGCGCCCGGAGACAAAGCGAGAGGCGCCGTGGAGTCGCCAACGCACCTTGGTACACGGGGACGACGTGACCTTCTCCGAAGGATCATCGGGTTGACCCGCGCCAGTGTCATCTGGCCGTCTTTGCCGTCCGGCCCCTCTCCTTGCTTCTGCTGTCTGACCTCGACGCCCGGCGACCCGACAGCCTTGGGACGTCCTCGACAGAGAAGGGGGCTTTACTCAATTTCCCCAGCTTAGATCGCCCGTGGGATTATCCCCTAACCCACGGAAGCCTGGACGCCTGCAATTATGGATGTCTTCCGCCTTCCTCGACTTCGATGGCACCATTGTCCGCCGAGATTGACCGGCGACACCGCGGCCAAGGATGTCTGGCCCTTCGTGTGTGTGCCGCGTGTGGCAGTGTGTGAGAGAGAGGAAGGGGCATACCTGAACGCTAGGGACTGGCCCCACAGCCTTGGTGAAGGCCTGAACCCTGGGGATTCCCTACTAGGGATGTGGGGAAATCTGACATTATAAAAGGAGCAGCAGGCGGCTGCTACTGTGTGTTCTCTGTGTTCTCTAGTATTCACCCGTTGATGATGTAACCTGTCTATATGTACATATAAAGAGTTATTACAGAGACACCCCTCCTGCTCCCTGGTCCTTCCCGAGTCCGGCTTCCTGATGTGTTCCTGCCCTGGCTCGGCTCCCTGCCGCACACCAAGTTCCCGGACAACCGCTCGGTCCCAACAACTGGATGGCAGCGGCGGGATCGACTTCGCCGGACCATGACTTCTTGTGTGGGTGAGTGCCCGGCCCTTTTCTTTCTCAATCTGCCAGACCCATTAGCTCTAAGTTTTGCCTATGGGGGTTGGAGATAGTCGTTGTTAGAAGGACTGTGTGACCGTTCTGACGCGAGCATTTTTGTGAGAAAGAGGGCCAACACAAGCTAGATCATGAGTCTGGAGGCATTCCGCTTGCGCGAGTTGGTACAGGTCTGTACCGAATTGGGAATCGATCTGGGGCAGACAAAACGAAAACCGCATATTATAGAACTCCTTCAGGCCGAAGACGTCAGCGTTGAGGAGTTCACAGAGGCTCTGGAGGAAGTTCGCGGAAGGGAACAGGAGGTTCGCAAAAAGGAAGAGGAGGTTCGCGAAAGGGAGCGTGAGGAACGCAAAAAGCGGGCCGACGAGGAGTCTCACGAAAGGGCGAGAAAGAATCTCGAGTGGGCTCTCGAGTGTGAGAGATGGGAGCTCGAGAAACGCGAGTATAAGCGTGAAATGGAGCGGCTCGACTACGAGTTCGAGCAGCTCGAGCTCGCGGAGAAAGCGCGGGAGTTGGAGGCTCTTCGTCGGGCGACAACGGGCGTTGAAGCGGTGACAGGGAAGGCGTGTCAGGGAAAGGAGAAAGTGGGAGCTGGGGACACAGAGATGACCGAAAACCAGCGTCTTTCTCCCGACACGACCGTCGCCGTTCTTCGCAAGCCCGACCCGAACTCCGAGCGGCGGGACGGTGAAAGTGACGTGGAAGCAGCGACAGAAGTGGTGTGTCAGGAAAAGAGGAAAACGGAAGCTGGGGACACCGAGGTGACCGGAAACCAGCGTGTTTCCTCCGACGCGACCGACGCTGTTCCACGCAAGACCGACGCCGTTCCGCACAAGACCGACCCAACGCCCGAGCGGCGGGAAAAAGAAGAGAAGGCTCTTCGGGCGTCCAGCGGCGGCTTCCCGGAGGACGAAGGCGACGCCAAGACGGAGACAACGCCGGGGAAGTCCAGCCAGCTCATGGAGAGCGGCGCCGAGATGCCGGAGATAGCGGTCCAGCAATCAAGCCAGGATCCTGACCGCTCTGATCGGCACCCGTGCGGCCTTGGGACCAAGCCCACGGCGCCGTCGCAGGAGTCCGAGCGGCCCACCAGGAGGGAGGTGATGGACATTTCCTTCGACGAGATCAATCAGTCCTGCCTGGTGCGGTTGCGGAGCCCGGACTCCAGACCATTCACGGAGTCCAGGCGCAAGGAGGACGACGACGAGTACGCGTCCCGCAGCGAGTCGTCATCGATGTTGGAGGACGGGAGACCCCAAGCCGGCCATCCCAGGGGACCTGCAACCGGCGGCGGCTGCGCGGGCAAGGGACCCACCGGGGACACGATGGAGCCCGGGCGGGACAAAGCAGGCCCGACGCCAGTGCACCCAAGGACATCGTCGTGTTCGCGGCATGGTGCATCTGAGACGGAGAACTCGGACGCTGTTGTGGGCAAGCGACCGAGACCCAAGAGGAAGAGGCGGCGCCGAATCAGCGTTGTACGTTGTAGCAGCAACGCTTCCTGCAAAGAGCGTCAAGGAAAGCGCCACGAGCGCCGCTTCAGAAAGAGGAAGAGGTCATCGAGGCTGGGAGGGGAAAACTCCAGGAGCCCAATCCCAACGAGCCACGGACCCACAGTTCAAGTACGAGCAAGGGGCCTGGAGAAGGTACCAACGAGCCTGGGACGACTCAACGAGGTTCCAAACGGAGGCACAGCTCATCGCGCGTGGTTCAGCCTGGCATCACGTCAGACGGGGAGACCAAGGGAGGTCTCCGGGACTGCAACTTCGCGCCTGTGCTCAAGTCCAAGAACTTGAACAGTCGGAGTGAGGCCAAGAACAAACTGGGTGTGGGTTAGATGCAAAGAAGGACTTTCGAGCGAAAGGAAAGGGCGGAACGTGTTTTTTGTGTATTGAGTCGACTAGGTTATTCGGCAAGTTTATTAGCTTTTCTTTTTTCGGGAGTCCGAGTTTTGCGTTTCGTTCGGCTTCAGCTCGTTGTGTTGGCGGTGAAGTTCCTTTCAAGCGGTTTTCTCCTCAGTAGAGCTTGCATTATGGAGGACGTGCTCGAATTTAATAGGGATATGCCCTATGTGAGTTACGTTACGGTTTGTAATGTGGTTTTGTTTTCACGGGAGTCCGTTTTATTTTAGGTTGAGCGTTAGAGGGCTTTTATTAGTCTGCAAAAGTTTCTTTCGCTAGAGCAACCTGTCGGAAGAGATAAGTTTCTTTGTGCGTGTGTTTTTCTCTGACAGAATAGTACGGAACTTTCGCGAGGCATTTTGTTGTTGTTCGTTTTGGTCTGGCGGATTGGAGAGATTGGGGGCTGGGCGCTTGCCTGCGCGGAGTTTGGTTTGGTGTTGTGGGTTTTGTTGCTGCCACTTCCCAGAGTGGACCCCAGCCAGCCCAGCCGTGAGACCGCGTCTTTCAAGGGACCAGTGTGGACTGCTCCCCCTCAAGACACTCTTCCTGGCGGCGGAGGAGCTGTTGTGAAAGGCCCCAGGAGACGACCTTGCCCTTCCTAACCGACCGGCACGGGTGAACGCCCTGGAGCATCGTCGCCAGGTGGCTAAGGTCAGCTGCGCCCGGAGACAAAGCGAGAGGCGCCGTGGAGTCGCCAACGCACCTTGGTACACGGGGACGACGTGACCTTCTCCGAAGGATCATCGGGTTGACCCACGCCAGTGTCATCTGGCCGTCTTTGCCGTCCGGCCCCTCTCCTTGCTTCTGCTGTCTGACCTCGACGCTCGGCGACCCGACAGCCTTGGGACGTCCTCGACAGAGAAGGGGCTTTACTCAATTTCCCCAGCTTAGATCGCCCATGGGATTATCCCCTAACCCACGGAAGCCTGGACGCCTGCAATTATGGATGTCTTCCGCCTTCCTCGAGTTCGATGGCACCATTGTCCGCCGAGATTGACCGGCGACACCGCGGCCAAGGATGTCTGGCCCTTCCGTGTGTGTGCCGCGTGTGGCAGTGTGTGAGAGAGGAGAGGGCATACCTGAATGCTAGGGCACTGGCCCCACAGCCTTGGTGAAGGCCTGAACCCTGGGGATTCCCTACTAGGGATGTGGGGAAATCTGACATTATAAAAGGAGCAGCAGGCGGCTGCTACTGTGTGTTCTCAGTGTTCTCTAGTATTCACCCGTTGATGATGTAACCTGTCTATATGTACATATAAAGAGTTATTACGAGACACCCCTCCTGCTCCCTGGTCCTTCCCGAGTCCGGCTCCCTGATGTGTTCCTGCCCTGGCTCGGCTCCCT
>JAZHYW010024918.1:0-11859 GCA_037355805.1 Ixodes ricinus | reverse complement strand
CGTTCGAAAAATGGCTTCACCAAATTTGCGTGATAAATTTTGACTTCCTTTCGCTTCCCCTACATTTTGACAGCATAATTCGCAATCGGATAGTTTCTGGACAACCCCCGGCCGCACCATCCCAGTGCACTTCGAGCTTATTTTTTCTTGAACTCCTTAGAAGCACTACCTTTGACGTTCACCTTGAACGTTCTTTTACGGGCCGTTTTGTATCATAGCATGTTTTCACCCTCGGCTGCGCTGCCGACATGTTGTCCTCGACAATTTTTCTAGCAACATGCAAGGCGTTCAAGTAATTCGAGGACGTACTCTAATCACTGTCGTGTCCTCTCCCCTTCCTTCCCAACACTCGCGTAACATACGCATTGGAGAACGCAGCGCTCTACCGTACACCGAACTCTGCGGGACTGAAACCTCCAGATTCGTGCTGTGCCGAACGCAAGGCGAACATCGCTGCGGGCAAACAGCACTCCCAATCCCGCTTGTGTTCATGAGTCAGTGCTCGGAGGACCCGTTTCAATGTTGCCGTAATGCCACCGTTCCACACTGTTTGATTGCGGGTGGTGGACGGCACTATCAATGATTTTAATACCGCACCACTCAAGGAAGATCGTCGTCAAAGCACTCGTAAAAACGCTATCCTGATCGCTCTGGAGCTCCGCAGGGAAATCTACCGTGGCAATTGACGGCCAGGAAAGCGTCGACCACTTCCGTTGAGCCCAAGCCTTTCAGAGACACCGCCTCCGGAAACTTAGTGGTAGGACAAATCATTGCAAGAAGGTACTTGTACCCTGACTCAATAACGGGCAAGGACCCTACCGTGTCCACTACCAGGCGCGTGAAAGGCCTCAGAGATCAACGGGACCAGTTTTAGAGGGTCCTTCCACTTGTCGTTCGCCTTCCCGACGACCTGGCACACACTGCATGACTTCACGTGTTTCTTAACATCTCGAAAACACCCTGGCCAATACACTTTGAAGTAATCGCTCTTTTGGTTTTCTTTGTACCGAGAGCGTCCAGACCAAGGGTTTTCATTCGCCACATGCAGGAGGTCGGAGCGGTACTTGGAAGGCACGCACGAGAGCGATCATGCAACCCTGCCTCTGCCTGTCCTTGTATTTCCGATGAAGGAGACCCCATTCTCGTAAAACGTAATGTTTTTCCGGGCTACCCCCTTCCCTCTCTGTATCGGAGAGTATCTGGAGGCTGGGGTCACTTCTTCTGTTCGTATTGCAAACTCGCCGTGCCCACTCTCAGCAGACCTTTTGCAACCTAGAAGTGACTTGAAGAACAACGCGCCCCTCAGCCGCTTCCACACCGTCACAATTTGAGGACTCATCTGAGCCTGGAGAGTCCTCTCCTAGGTCGTCAGGTTTCGGGTTCGGACCGCGTCTCGCTTGCCTGCCCAGCGTCCCCAGGTCAACACCACGTTCTCGGAGGTTTCGGCCGCTGCTTATTGCATATAAGCTGGCTATCAAGCTTTCCGCGCTTTTTGACCGAGTCAGTGCCATCACTACACCGCCGGTCAAACGCTTTCCCATTTTGCGCAGTTTTTGGTCCGATTTATTAGAAAAGAGGAAGAGATACTGGGGTGGTAGGTTAGCTGAAACCGCGGCCTCCGCCTCCAGTGTGCCGAAAGGACCTTGAATCGTCACCCTGGCTACCGGCAGACAGACGCTCCGCTGTTCCACCACCTGCCGTATCCACGCACACTCACCAGTGTAGTGGTCCGCTTTGCACAAGCGATTTCCGGGTGCACGACGTCCAACGTGGCGGCGCAGTCCCTTGAGCAACCTTGGCAATGCTTGCTGTTCACGAGGAGGTCGCGTGAGATAAGGCTCGAGCGAGCCTGTCGCTCTCGTCATCTCTTGCCAAGGTACGAGAATAGACCCTTTCCGGAATTCAGTGCTATCTGGTGACTCAAATGGCAGTTTATCTTTTACTATGCTAATGGCGGCAATGAACCTGTGTTCTGCAGTATTTTATGGGGTACAGTCACTTTTAAAGGTCAACCGGTAAACGAGAATGTGCACTTCACTACAATTATTTTTCAATCTCTTTTAGTGTCAATAGCGAAACAAATGCAGCCAGTCGGAACGAAGCGCCAACCCACATAAACGCCTTCTATAGAGTTCTATACACCAAGGGGCTTCAAAGCCGAGTGAGTGCTACTAACAGATTGACTGGGACCGAGTTAGAAATGAATGCTTACGCAGTTCTTGCGTCCACTTCCCGCTTCACGCCGCGCTAACATCTAGAATCTATAGGCCTCGAATCATGTGCTTAGTAGCATCTTCAACTTCTTCCAACGTTACTAGAACCACTCAGTTGGGAAACTGCCATAGAGACTGCTCTGAAAAAGTGGCACCGATCCGTCCACGAGAACCGAGCTAATGGCGATCACAACGCCGCCACTTCTCCCGCAGCGGCCAGTCCAGGAACTGCACGTGACTTCCATTTTCGTTGTAATGGGCCATTTAGGGGACAGAACAGATACTGCGGAAGGGCTTCGAGGTACCGCCCCTGACTCCCAAGCGGACGCGCCACGGTTTACTACCGTGGTTAATATGCGTCAAACTCAGGACGCGCTACCTGAAATCCCCGCTGAGGCAGGGTTGTATAAAAACAATAATAATTATATTGCAAAACCTTGCGAACTAAAGATTTTAAAAAAGAACACGCGCCCCCCATTTTGTACTAAACTCCAATAAAAGTTACTACAAAAAGAGTTTTTTCCGTTAGTTTTTACGCAAAAACATGCTTTCTAAAAGCTCAAGGCGACCACAGTTAAGACAAATGATACAGAGTGGCGCTGTTGTCGCATTTAGCTCGGTCTCGGTGGACACCAGCGGCCCAGGTTTCAACGGTGAGTTTCCCAACTGAGAGTTCTGGTAACGTTGACTTCTTCCTTCATCAGTAAACAGAAAGCCGCCATTAGTATAGCAACATATGCTGTTTTCAGATTATGATGATGATGAGTGATCAAAGTGGCCAGACTGAATTCCGGAAAGGGTCTATACCACCCGAGGCTTTCGGCGACCAGCCGCCATATGATCAGTCTCGTTGCAGCGGAAACAACGCATGGGCTTTCTCACCTCCAAACTGTTTTTTGTTGTTTCGTCTGCCCGACCTTGTTTCTCCGCGCGACGGTTCTCCCTCCTGCCTCACTGCCTCCCGCGGACTTTGACTCCTGAGCGCCCTTTACCGAGTCCTTTGGCTCCCTCTTGTCTTCCTCGGAGCGTGGCTTATAATTATTTTCTGCGGTGATCACCGCCCGCTCCTGGAAACTTACGTTCTGGGGTATCGTCTCAGTTCTGGCTACTGCGGCATGCCACAAACTCTTCGGCCAGCTCAGCAGCCTTTTGTGTCGTGTCAGGATTTTTATCCTGAACCCAGTATCGCATTACCTCCGGCATGCCCTTTTACAGTTGTTCGAGCCCGAAGCTCTCGACAACGCCGTTGTGGTTACCGTAGATCTCTGCACTTTTGCCATTCCGCCAAGTCCGACCTACAGATTGTAAGCGAACTCAATGTATGACTCTTCGGCTTTTTTCCCGGCACCCCTAAAACGCTGCCGGAAAGCCTCCGTCGATAAGCGATACTTTTTCTAGGCGTGAGCTTGACCGCGTCATAGTCTGCTGCCTCCTCCGGCTGTCTGGCGACGACCTGTGCCGGTTCACAAGGCAACAACGTGAGCTAGAGCTGAGGGCCATGTATCACGTGACCACCCAATCCTGTTGCACGTCCTTTCAAAATTTACCAGAAAAGACCAATATCCTCACCCACCTTGAAGGGCTGCATTAGGTCTTTATTTTGAAAGCCTTCACTTCGCCGGATTCGAGACGCTCCTCACTGCCTGATCCACCTCGAGACGTTTCATTTCCAGTTCCAAGCGTTTTATCTCCACGGCCCCTTCGCGCTCCTCTTTGGCTTTCTGGTCAGCAGCTTCGCGCCTCCGGTCTTCCGCCTCGCGCTCTTCCTGGCTTTTTGCCTTTTCCTTTTCGGTTACCTGTATCCCGTGAAACTCGAGGTTAGAGGCGCCGGCTTCTCCATTTAAGGTTATCCATTTCGCATTGCAACTGATTAACATCAACGTCCTGCGCCGTAAGTTTTTCCGTTCTCCGTTTTAGGTCTTTGATGTCCTTTTCATTTTGCTCTGTTCGTTCTCGCAGTTCGTCGTACTGCTGGCTCCAGAATTGCATTGAATCTTCAATGCCCTCAACTACTTCTCTGAGCGGTAAGAGCTGGTCAAGTTTCTCATTGATCACCTTCAGCATTTGTCGCACATCGTGCGTTTCCAAATCGTCACTGGGTGTAGGATCCCGAGCTTGTGCACAAGATTTTAAACGACGACAGGCTGAGCAGCGCCAAGCTAAACGATACGCTTCGCCCTTCGTTTTGATTGTTTTGTCAGAACTTTCAAGCACCCCATAAAGGGGGCACAGGAACCGGCGCTCCTCCTCGTTGCATGTCTGCACCGGGTCGTGGGGATGGCGGTCGGCGAGAGTGGATCCCCGAAACGGCTCCGGGACCTCGGCCGGGGGGTCCGTGGTCAGGGGCCGGGGCTGGACCTCCCAGGGCAGATTCGATGTCCATCAAATGGGTAGGCCCTGGGGGCCCAGCACGGTCCAGGTTGCCGAGTGGCCCCGGCGTCGGTACAAGGACCGACGGCGACGTTGTCCCGGAGCCGGATGGCGACGGCCATGGTGTTCCCAGGGTGATGGTGGTGGAGATGGTGACCGTCTTCGGCTGTAGTACCGACGCATCTTGGAGAGCGGAGAAAAAAAAGGACCTATGAGTTGTCTTCTGCAAGGGTTTCTTTACCAGAAAGCGTTCATAACGTTGGGCGCGGCAATAGACAGGCTAACTTTGCGAGCACACTATCGGTGTATATCGCACAGAACTACGCGCACAATCTGTATGGTGCAGAAACTAGTTCTCGCCAAAGCCTACTGCAACGCACATCTTCTTAGTTTTCGTCTTCATCACCAACATCAAGATAAGACCTCGCAGAATTAAGTTTATTTTTAAGTATCATCTGAATCTGCATCGCTCTCCACCTCCGAGAGCAGTTCGTCATCCGATTCATAATACCGTTTGAGGTTGGTGACATGAACAGGTCCAGCGATTCGTCCAGACTCACAATGAACGAGCGTGTACATGAGGCGTAATTGCCTTGTCTCGCACTCGATTCGGACAATCCCACCTGTTCGCCAGGGAAGCTGTGAAACCCAGTTAAAAATAACCATTGAGAACCATTGGAATTTCAATTGGTACCAGTTGTTCCCAACTGATTCCAATTGGAAGTTCAATTGATGCCAATTGTAACTAGTTGGATCCAATTGGCAATAAGTAAACAATTGGTTGTGGCAGTTGGTTCCAATTGGAAGTTCAATTTTTTCCAATTGTAACTAGTTGGATCCAATTGGCAGTAAGTCAACAATTGGTTATGCCAGTTGGTTCCAATTGGAAGTTCAATTGATGCCAATTGTATAGAGTTGGATCCAATTGGCAGTAAGTCAACAATTGGTTATGCCAGTTGGTTCCAATTGGAAGCTCAATTGATGCCAATTGTAACTAGCTGGATCCAATTGGCATTAAGTAAACAATTGGTTGTGCCAATTGGTACCAATTACAAGTTCAGTTGGCACCGGTTGTAACTAGTTGAATCCAACTGGCATTAAGATGAACAATTAGTTATTCGAATTGGGATAATCAACTGGACATTTTCGTCCCAACTCAAACTATACTTTTCAATTGGCACCTGATACATATAATTGTACCTTCAGTTGTCTTTTATTGGTTATTTTATTTATATTAGGTAATGTTTGATTAAAGTCGTCTAGAGAAAACTGTACATATTTTGTTTTTGGCAGCCCAGTTAAAATACCAACTGGGTACATTTAGAATATCAATGGGTAACAATCCTAATCATATTTTCATTGAGTATTTAATAATACCAAAATTAATAGAAATAAATAAGTTGCAAGTGGTAAATAATTTTATTGGAATTCAACCCAATCATGGGGTGTACTAATTAATAGCACTTGCACATATTTGTTTTTCTAAATGTCAAAATGAGGAAAACTTCTGCATGTAAATTAAATATGTCAGGAATTTTTTTTTAATCCCGGTGTAATATTTTTTTTTAAGTTCGGCCAAAATTGGCCAGAATGGTTGGAAGCGTCTGTACACACTGGGCAAGATGGCGGCCGCGAAGAAGCAAGCACGCACATGGCAGGATTCGCACTGATGGCACCAGGGGGTAAAGGTGGGTGAGGAGGAGTGGCAAATCGCGTGCGCCGACACCTGGGGTCCCGAGTGAAAGATCGCGAAAGAGAGCGACAGAACACGAGAGAAAGAAAGCAACGTTGCCATGGTAATCGCGAAGACTGAAAACTTTCAGCAATATAAACAGTGATAATTTAACGTTGTAAACTGAATTCTGAGCTATTCTAACACTTATAAAAAGCAATCTACTCATTACGCTACATTAGCTTCCCTTCTGTCAAAATCTTGAAATCTGGTGGTGGCGCGGTTTCGGTATTCCCTCGGCCGCGCCGCACCTGCGAAGTCGGGTATCTGGTTTAGTTTACCGTTGACGCGAGGCCGCGAGGCCGTACATCTGCGCGCTATGCAAAAAGAAAGCTTCGAAAGGAACGCGAATATCTTTCCACCGGTAAGTTCGCGGATTGTTGAAGTTCATGAAATGCTCTGATGATATAGGACCTCGAGGGTCTGCTTGTATGCTCCGCCGCTTGCGGCAGCCAGAATGCATGGGAAAATGGCGGACCTTTTCCTCTAGAGTTAGTATGTACGATCTCTATGGATGGCACGTTGGCATATTTGGCATGGTTAATTCAAGAAAGTTCTTGTTGTTTTATTGCTGCGAGTGCTGACTAGTGCGGTGAGAATTACTTCATTGGGCCTGCCACTTCGTTGGAGCGCGACGGATGGATAGCAAACGGTTATGGGGTCAAGGTAAGGACACTTCTTTGTTTCTTTTCTTAGTGCTTGCTGCATTGCAAATCGGCGATTTCGGATTAATAAATATGCCGAGACACCTTTAGCTTTATGGTCAGTACAGGGTAGGAGCCTGAACGAATGAAACTTTACAGAAGAGAATTTTCCGAGCTGTCAGTTTGAAAGTCTGCCCAGTTTATTCAGATGCCTGTGCGAAAGAAAAAAAAGTGTTAGCCACAGATTTAGAGTTGTCTGATTGAACACTTATAAAGCGATTGTTCGGAAATTTTAAATGAGGAAATGAGGTTTAGTGTCTCTAAACTTCGCTAAAATAACACTAACAGGTCCTGAAACTTTGGGGTCTATACTACATGAACGATAGACGTTTTAGCGAAGAAACGCTACCGGGATGCAACACGTTGGTCATTGAAATTTTCAGAAAATTGCTTCTACGTTTTGAATCAAATCACTCTATGTTCCAAAACTTTGGCATGTTACACCAAAGGCTAGGATTACGTATCTGGCGAAGTTTGAGCGCGCCACGATCCGTATATATTTGCGTTGGACAAAACACTATGCTCTTTTATCGCGGAAAGACGCAGCACATTGGAAACTTGTTTTTGTAAAACTGAATGTCGCTTTAGAGCTGGAGCTAAAGCTTTCGCTGGAGAACCTTATTAAAATAGAGGACACACCAGAAATGTGTCTCAAACCGCTGTAACTATGCAGTATGTGCAACTATGTTGTAAATGATGCAACTATGCAGTATATGTATAGTTACAGCATATTAACTGTCCTAACCCCTTGCAGCAGAGAATGCCTCAGTGGCTCATAGGAAACAGCTAGTCGTTGAGTATCTGAAGCTTGGAATCGGACTTCGTCAACATGATCACAGTTCTTTTTCTTTGCAACGTAGAAATACATGCTCCTAATTATCTAATACCAGAATCTGCTTATCGATTATGGATGTACTGCACATATTGCCGAATGCTCTCCTTCAAGCAATACAGAATTTTAGTGTATTCATATTTCTGACCAGTCCAAAATGCCGCCTGCAAAGGCTTGTCGGGTGGCTTTGGCCGCCTTTTACTGCAGCATCGAAGACTTGATTTCTAAATATATAAACAGTCGTGTTTTATGAAGGGAAAACGTCCTTGTTCCTTATCGCAAGTTAAATATGAAGACTTATATGGGCCATGTAGTAATTTAACCTATATTGGTGCTCCTAGGAAAGCTGCAGAGGAAAAACTGGACCAGGAGGAAACTACGGAACCAACTGGGCAACGCTTGAACAACAAGACGACGGCCACGCAAGAGAAGACCGAATGAGGGATACTCTTAATTTCAATAAAAATCCCCCCCCCCACAAAATCGTCTACTAGTGTTTCATCGTCCAGTTATCACAAATGGCTTTCCCAATTGGTTCCAATTGGCAATGCTCAATTGGGTATCAACAATTGAAACCAACGGATTTTTTCAATGAGGAGTCCGAAATCACAAACGGTTTGCCCAATTGGTCGTGCCCAATTGGTACCAATTGGCAATGCTCAATTGGGTTTCGACAATTGGAACCAATTGGGATTTTTTCAATGAGGAGTCCGAAATCACAAACAGTTTTACTCATTGGTTCCAATTGTCAGAAACCAATTGGACCCAATGGACATTTTAACTGGGCACCTCTGGAGGCGTCACTAAGTGGGTGTGTCCGTCGGAGTACGAGATCTCCAACTTCAAATTGCACGTCCCTGTGGCCACGATTGTACTGCTCAGCCTGCTATAGCCGTGCGACGTCCAAGCTCTCCCGGGCATCACGAACGATGTCCCTGAGTCTGCGTCGTAGACTTCCGTGTAAATTGACCGTATGAGCGAGCAGCAACAGGAGTGTTGGTTGTGCAAGTGTTTTCGAGCGGGAAAGTCACCTCGTTTTCTGAAATTAAGGCAAGCTGGCGTGTTGCAAACGCGAGTTCTGTGAGCTTTGTGTCCCAGTCATGGTGATGTTCGGTGTGAGCTATTAACATCGATTTTAAGTTCCGGTTCACCCGCTCTGTGATGTTAGCTTGTGGGTGATAAGAAGACGTCCGCCTGTGTTGAATGCCCAATGCGGCACATGAGTCTCGGAACACTTTGATGGCAAAGTAAGTAGCATTGTTGGTAATTAATTTCGCCGGAAACCCGAAGCGTGCGAACGTCTCCATCAGACACGAACAGATTTTCTTGGACGTCAGCGACCGCAATGCAAATAGCTCAACCCACTTGCTAAAGTGATCAGTGACGACCAACAAGTACTGGTTGCCACGCGGATTGCGTGGGAAAGGGCTCATGACGTCAACAGCAACGCATTCCCATGGGGTTGACCACCGCCACGACTGGTCTCACGACTGCTTGCATAAGACCAGGGGGTTGACCACCGCGCGGTTGGGCTTTCTGACAAACCGGGCATGAACAGAGCGTACCTCAGCACGTCCTGGCGAACTCCTGGCCAAGTTGCAGTACGGCTAAACTTTTCGAAAGTCTTGCAGCCACTATACTCTATTTCACCTTATGATGTACTGCAGGAAAGGCTACAAGCGCGAGCTCCTTGCTCTAGTGCGTATCTCGGCAGCACAAGCTCTCGTGCATTAAGGGCAGCTGCGCAACGCTATGAGCTCGCGCTTCTAGTCTTCGCTGCGGTACAACATAAGGTGAAACGGAGTATAGTGTGACCAGCCAGAGCAGAGTCATTGTAGTATCTAATGAAAGACGTGCGAAGTCGGCGAGGTAATCACGGCTAAAAATAGAGCGTCTGTGGAGCCACCCTCCGTCGTCGATCTGAGGTATGTACCGGAGCAGCAGACCGTCTTCGGCCAGCAAGTACGAGTCGAAACTCATGTCAGCGTCTCCTGTTGCCACGTCGGTCACGTGAAGACAACCACTCAGGACCCTGCCACAAAGTCCATCGTTCTGCTGTGCTGCACGAAGCTCATCTCGGCTAATCAAAGTACCTCAGCGCGAGCCAGCATCTATCGCAGCCACAACATTGGCATCCTCGTGCACGTGCGTGCGCGTGGTCTTCGCCGAGCGGAACGCGCGACAAAGCGTCCGCGACTTTGTTTTGTGAGCCTGGCTTCTGCACAATTGTGTAATCATATTTACATGAAGCGTGAGTGCCCAGCGCGCTAATCGTCCTGCCGGGTTTTCCAGCCGCTGAGGCCAAGACAAGGCGGCATTAGCTGACTGGATTACAAAGCGCGCGTCATCAAGTTACCTGCTGGAATTTCTGCAGGGCGAATATGATGGCTAAGCACTTAAGCTCGCAAACGTTGCAATTCCGCTGAGCTGCTGTCAACGTATGGCTAGCGAAAGCTGCGTGGTCGTAAGACACCATCAAAGTCTTGAAGCAGCACATCACCTAAACCGTAGCCGCTCGCATCGGTTTGCAGTACAAACGGACGGTTGAGGTCTGGGAGCTTCAAAGATGCTGTCTGCAGCAATAGCTCTGAACAGTTGAAGGAAAGCACCTTGCTGTGCCTCCGTCCAACGCACCGTGGTCCAACGCCACTTCGACGCCTTGCGCAGCAGTTCGTTCAGAGTCCGCGTTATCTCTGCACAGTGAGGAATAAACTGGCAGTAAAATTCAACCATGCCCAGGAATCGCTGCAAACTCTTTGCATCATGGGGGAAGGAAATTCAATTATGGCCCTCAGCTTGTCCTCGTTACGGCGAAGCGCTCTCTCGTCGATTACAAAACCGAGCAGGTTAATCTTGGATGTTGCCAGTTGCATTTTTCCGGGTGAACTGTCAAACCAGCATTCTGCATGTGCTCGACTATAGTCCGAAGATGTTCTTCGAACAAGCGTGAAAAGGACTACTACGTCATCCGTATATGCCATGGCGTGAGTTGTGCCGTGCGCCTCAAGCACGATGTCCATAAGACGCTGGAATGTGGCAGGAGAGTTACTCAAGCCGAAAAGCATGCGCACAAACTCGTGCAAAACAATACCCTGTAGCATGTGAATGCTGTTTTCTCGATGTCAGCGGTTTCGACGTCTATCTGGAGAAAACCGCGACTGCGGTCAACGTCGTAAAAAAGCTCGCGTTTCTCAAATTGTACATGATCGACTCCATCGAAGGGTGCGGGTACGCGTCACGAACGGTTACCGCATTCAGGCGCCGATAGTCGACGCAAAGCCGAGCCGTTCCATCCTTCTTGGGGGCAAGGGCTATCGGGAAGGCCCAAGGGCTCTGCGACTCACGTACGGCACCCGTGTCGATCATCTCTTGGAGCACCTTGTCCAGCAGGGCTCGCTTGTGTAAACTGATCGGTCGAGGGTTACAGCGTAGAGGACGTGTATTCCCGGTGTCAATTGAATTCTTTAGGACACCGGTTCTGCCTGTTCTCCGTGAACATCGGCGAGACTCTCCTCCAGGAGTCTTTGGAGACGCCGCTTTTGCTGGTCCCTGGCAGGACACACTTCTGCAAAGAATCGCTTACCGCACACGGGAGTCGCAAAGCAGGCGTTCTAACGCCAACGTTATCGACACTGACGATACAATCCCTCTCGTCTGGTGAACGGGATCAGTTTCGCGTCACTACCTAACCGGTAGCCTTTGCACGGAAACTCAAGAACCAGAGTTCTCCCTGAAAATGAAATCTCGCCCCGAAGTAATCGGTATCATGAGATCAGGTAAGCAAACGGAACGGTGACGGCGTTTTTTCTCGTTAAACCCAATATGTAACCTCACTGGCATGACTCGCGAGCATTTCTGGTCCCAACGCTAGCTGTAAGCGCACGTTAGTCTCGCACAAGTTGGCTTTCTGCTCTTTGCAGCGTTCAATCAGCTAGTCCCGAATAAGCGACAGACTCCGCACCGGTATCAATCAGCGCAGCCACAGCTATTCCGGAGCACTGTAACTGT
>JAZHYW010024917.1:0-40852 GCA_037355805.1 Ixodes ricinus | reverse complement strand
TGCATAAAAGGTTAGATCAAGATTGGTCTTCCTTGTCGTCATGTGACATTCATTGTGCTGCTTGCTTTTTATGCAGGACCGAGCCTTTTTATGTCCGCAGAATTCACCGTGTGCATGGATGGAATCGCCTTGACCACTACGTGCCACAGAGCTGTTGCATCGAAGCTTATGTTCCTGCTGTACTTCGTCCTCAATGTGGAGTATCCGCCTGAAGTAGCCCTGACAATGGAGTTTGTTCAGAGGTGAGGATGCCAGACTACTTTGTCGCAAGGCTTGGTTTGCCCAAGGGCTCACAGCGTTACATGCTGCTGCAATTTACTCAAATGTGATGAATTTGTCCAAATCATTGTTATAAGCTCGTTTGTTTTGCTTTGCTGCATATAATTATAATTTTACTTTACAGGGCCATCGCTGGCATCAATCCAGATAAAAGCTCAAAGGCTCGGAAAACATCAAGGAAACGGCATAGTCTCTCACCAAAGGTGGCGGCTTTGGCAAATGCCTTAGAGAATTATGCATTTTAAAGTTTGACGTTCTGTTCAATGCCAAAGCTTTTTTAAAAATGTAAGAATTTTAAAAGCTGGGTAACCTTTTTAGGGCGCAAGGTAGCGTGTTTTTGTTTTATTACAATAAAAATTACAGTTGACATACTTGCCTCTAGTGTAATTTTTGCTTCTCACCCTATTGCCGACCCCACCCATACTCCAGCAGAGGTTGTCAGGGTGGCGGTACGTTTCACAGTTAAACCCGTTTTCTATGTATTCAGTCAAACAGACCAAACCAAGCTTTACGTGAAAGAAGCAGGACATCTGAAGGAACCATTGAGGCCTGTTTTTTAGGGGCTGGCCAGCTGCATAACTTGGGCAACAGTATTATCGCAGAACCAGTATTTTTACAGGTTTGTGCGGTTAATTTACAGGCAACAGAAATATCGCAGAACCTGTATTTTTACAGGTCTGCATGGTTAATATACAGGCAACAGAAATATCGCAGAACCTGTTTTTTTACTGGTCTGCATGGTTAATATACAGGCAACAGAAATATCAAGACCTGTATTTTTACAGGCTTGTGCAACAGGAAGCTGTGAATTTAAAGAGCTTTCAGTTTTTTTTCTTGCAGAAACAGAAATTTTGTGAAATCACAAAAAGATTTAAAACAGACTTTCTTGGTGAAAGGACATAAAAACAGAAAACAGGAAAACAGAAAATGTAGGTCAAAAAGTTGACATGTTTTTTCTGTAGTTTTCAGAAAATATTTTTTACAGTGTATGTATAACATTTTTTATGCCTAAAACAAACACGCGAACCTTTTAATTTGAGAATGATTTTATGTCAATTTTTAATCTGTATACGCAGTCATGTGAGTCATAATGCGCCGGACGAACATATCGTCATTTCTATGGTCTGTTGCCACATTGAAAAGGAACTCCCTTCTCCTTCGCGAAGCCCCGCTGCTGATCAGTGGTGTCTTCTCTCTCTTTACTCTTCTTTTCTCTATACATTTTTCTGTTAAAGTGAAAGAGTGAAGAGCTTCATGTGTGGTGCTTTCATGAAATTTCTTAGGGTGCAGCAGAACGGCGTTTTGCGCGACATTAGATGTAGAAAACCACACAAGGCTCGAAAGAAACGACAGACACCGCCATTGAACATTTTTGCAAAGGCCAGAGTAAAATGCTTTCATTTGGTAGCATTTTTGACGTAGAACTACGTCTTTCTCCGTGCTTGCAAAGGGGTGCAAAGTTGGGAGGCCGATGTCAAGAAAATTTAGTCACGGAAGTGACGTCAAACAGATAACACCGGAGCGCTCCCTGACGGCGCGCTGCCTGCTGCCGAGAACCGCACATTGCGCACGCGCGTCCTTTCTTATCTGCTGGCTTTCACGTTTGCTGACCTCAGTGCGGCGCGCCCCTTTCTGATTGAAACGGCGAGAGACGCCGATCCGGCACCCGTGATTCCACATTCTTCGCTCGCCACTCTCCTTGAGGCCGAACTCGCGTACTCTGCGCCACGGGCAACTCATGCGACTCTCTCCCGCGACTCGGTGAAGCGTTAGAAACAATCGCACGCAATTCCGCATATGCGGCTCGGAGATGGCGGCGGGGTTGCACATTTGGCTGTACTGGACTCCGAGCCATGGGAATTCGCTTATTGGGCATCTCTGGTTGTAGCTCTGCTGAAATTTATGCAGCACTGTAAACCTATGGACCGAACAATTTTTATTTGTCGACAAACTCCTGTTTGTAATACGCCTTTTCAGAAATATTTTCTCAACCTGCCAAGGCTAATACAGACTTGTCAAGAATAACTATCCACCTAACGTTTTTGTAGCTGTAGTGCAAAGGGCGACAGAAGTCGCCCTTTACCGTAGAAATGTTTGCTCATTGGAGAAGGTGGAGATAAACATTTATGGCAGTAATTCAATCTCATGGGGCTCCGTCCAGGTTGCAAGAGGGGAATGACCAGGTCCAGGATTCAGGAAAACAATGTATCCTTCGTTGGCTATCATTCAGTAGGTGAATTCTATGCAGTAAGCCGTCGATTATGAACAGAGGTCAAGTTGATGCTGCGTACTTCGGCATGTCTAAAGCGTATAATCCAGTAAAAAAATTTTTGACCACGCATGTTTTTTTTCTATGATTTGTGTCTTAAGTTTTGTGAGCGGTTTCTGGAGTATTTAGACTGGTAGAGTAACACTGTTCGCACCCCTCGCAGATAATCCGAGTTTCATAATGTCATGTCTGGTTAGTAAGGAGCCCGTTAATATGGATACCCCGCTATGTAGAAATCTTTATTGGGACAGAACCGGGGAAATACATGAATTTGTGTCTCGTTATTATAAAAAACTCACATTATATAGAGGGGTGATAAGTACGTTTTGTCTCCTAATCTGTGTCGTTTTCGTTCAGTGATGGAATTAAAAGATGTTGCAATTGAATGCATTTTTCTAAATCTTATTTCTCCCAGGAGCACGGAACGTGCTTATATCGTCCCCACCATTGGCGAGGCACTTCCGCTACCGGTGCGCTACTTTCCGGATGCCATCGTAGATGATTGAGGGCGGCTGTTGATGACAACAAAGACGCGCTGTATCGGTAACCTCGTCGTCGGACGCAAACCGTCGTGTCCTTCAGATGATCACTTGTCTTGGTAAACCGCCAAAGGTCTGATGGCGCGAGGTCTGGGAGGTAAAGTGAATGAGGCAAAACACCTTGGAACTGCAGCTCCTCCAGCGCCTCTACGACGGCATGCGAGAGTAGCTGCACCGGTAGCGGAAATGCATCGCCGCCGGTGGTGACGAAATTGAAAAGTTTTGTGCTCCTGGGGAAAGAGGAGACACTAAAAGTTGGATTAGAATTTGACGTTTTTTTAATTCTATCACTGATTAAAACGTTACAACCTAGGAGGCAAAATGTATTGATCACCTCTTCATATTTGTCTTTGCTGATCACTTTATTTGATCTAAGGTCACTGGTTAATCTTGAAATTCGTCAGCTGTAGTTAGTCAAAACTAAGCTATTGTTCATGATTTACATAGTTCAAAGTAGAGAAAAATGAATAGTCGAGGAACATCAAAGACAAGTTGTGGTCACCTCTATATACACTCCGGACTTCACCGAACCTTCGACCTTCTCGACCTTCAAAGCCAAAGATATCAAAGGTCTCTCTGTCGATGACCTTTAACACGACTTTGAAAGCAAACGTCTCCCCTCTGCCTTTGTTCTGCCATCATCTGTTTGTTGGTAGTCTGATACATTGGTTGCTTCTGATTCGATGCCATGGCATTTATATTGACAATTTCTTTTTTGTTTGGAAAATATGCTTCTATGAGTGTTGTTTAAGTGCTTAGAATGTTACATATAACTAGACACTCGTAACGTTACTTTTTCTCATTGCGATTGTGTGTGTTCTGTACCCCTAACCCTCGACTTGAGTTCAGATTTATTGTTCTAGAATTCAGTTTCTTTATTCGAAGCGGCAAGCGCTATTGCCCTTTAATATTTGATCTCTATTGTATATTTCATGCGAACTTGTATTGTATATTACATGTGGTATTACGCCCCATACCTGCGAGAGCTCCTGTTAGCGGTGAACAATATCAATAAATAAAATAGAAGAAATAAAAAAATAAAGAAACTTTTCGGATTCAATTTTTTAAGACTACTTTATGACAGAGGGATTCATCGGATACAGTTTTTTTTTCAATTATGAACCTTTGTTAAGTAAATATAGAATCCAAAAGTTTTAAAAACACGGAGAGTTTTCAGCATTAATTTTCTCTCACAATGATGCCCGATTTACGTGTGCCTTTATGTTTTTCTTTTCGTTGATATAGATACTCTAATACGATATATATAAATAGGACGTGGTTGCCTGTTTTATTTTTTGTTGTTAGAGCGCAGCTTTTAGGCGCCCCGTATCCGGCTTCGAGCGGCGTCGTCGCGTCGACCGTCGCCGTCGGCGTAACCGCGCAGTGCATTATGGGACGCATGACGTCACTAATGACGTCATTAGTGACGTCATTGGCATCGGCATCGTCACAGATGACGTCATCGGCATCCGTCATCGGCATCGTCACTGATGACGTCATCGGCGTTAGCATCGTCATCGTCATCGCCACTGACGATGACGCTTAAGGCTTAGGGAAGTGACCACAAACGAATTAAGATTAAATTTGGCGCATCCAAACCAGAACAGCAAAGCCAAGAACGAGCAGGCAAACCTAAACTAAGTGAAGCTCAAATACAAAAAGTATCGAAAAGCATTGAGAACACAGTATCCGAACAACCAGAAAGAAAGTGGACGTATGAGGATCTAATAGGAATCTTTAGAAGATAATTAGAGAAACATCAAATTAAACAAAGAGGAAAGCAAAAACGAAGGCACAAACCAAAAAGCTGGTGGGATAAGGAGGGCAGAGCAGCCATATTGCGGCGCCAAGATGCATCTAGGGAGCATGCGTGGGCAAAAAGAGGAGCCTTGCCAGCTGAAGTAGCTTCAAAGTGGGAGAACTTCCAAGAGCGGAAAAGGGAAGCATCAGCTTTAATACAGGCCAAAATAGGAAGTGCAGGAGTGCAGTGGATGATGGAAGTAAATAAAAAGATAGGAATACGGCAAAAAGGTTTTGGGAGCACATTAAAGCGTGGGGAGAAAGACAGAGGGTATCCAACACTAACTGACCACCAGGAGGGGAGAAGAGTAGAGGGGGAAGAGGCACGTGAATATATTAGGCAGACAATCGAAGAGGCTTTCTCCCAGCTTGAGCAGAGGGAGACAGTGAACAACACGGTCAGCAGCAGTGTTGAGGAGGAACAGAATTGTGTAACGATGGAGACGACTACAAAAGAATGGGACAAGGCAGAGAGTAAGGTTCCAGCAGATACAGCGACAGGCCCAGACAACATACCCATGGAACTCATAAAAACACTAGGAAAAACAAGCAAATTGAAGTTACGGCATGTGATTAACCAAGTAATTATGGGAGGAGAGGTACCTGAATAGATTGAGTAAACTAAGTAAAAGGCAAAGGAAACAAAGACAACATTAAGTCATATCGCCCAATAACGGTAACTTCAGTTTTATACAGATTAGCTATGCACATAGTAAAGCGTAGAATGGAGGAATGGACATGACGATATGGCAAATACTGGGCGAGCTCCAAAATGGATTTCGAAGAGATAGAAGACTGGGAGATAACTTATTTGTCACCACTCAATGTATAGAAATAGCAATGAAGGATCCAAATCCTTTATGGTTAGCTTTATTTGGACATAAAGGGGCATATAGATAATGCTGAACTAGGAAAGACTCGGGTCAGCTGAAGGAGTATTATTTAGAGATAAATTTGGTTAGGTTTCTTCAGCAGGTGTACACAGACAATAAGGTAGTGATAACATGGGAGTGCAGAACTACTACAACCTGCAGTAATAAAAGAGGACTCATGGGCAGGGCTGTCCACTGTCACCACTGCTCTTCATCATATATATCAGTGCAAATGGAAAAGAAATTAGAGCAATGCAACTTAGGTTTTGATGTGAGTTATATGGAATGGGAGGATAAATGCAGCACAGGTAATACTAGGACTGATGTATGCAGATGACTAAGTACTCGTGGCAGATAACCAGGATACATTACAGAACTAGCTGGAATATGTGGAGAGAAAGGGGACACCTTGGGCATGAGTTTTAGTAGTGACAAGTCTGAACTAATGGTGTTTAACGATGAAAAGAAGGAACCCTGAGGATTCAAGATATTGTGATAGACCATGTAGGAAAATACAAATATCTGGGAGTCTGGCTCAATGAGGAAGGAAACATCTAGAAGAACACGAGGAGAATATAATTAGAAAAGGAAGAGAAATTAATATATTAGAAGCTCAAAGCACTATGGAACTATAACAGATATGTAGTGGTCAGAGGTATATGGAAAGGAGTGACGGCACCAGGACTGTCTTTTGGCAATGCAGTACAGTGCATGAAATTCGAGAGTTCAGTCAGAGATTAGAAATTCGACAAAGAAGCGTAGGCGGATTGGCGTTGGGAGCACATAGAAAAAACACCAAATGAGGGAGTACAGGGGGATATGGGATGGTCGTCTTTTGAGAGCAGGGAGGCAATTAGTAAGTTGAAATTTGAACAAGGTTGACTGAAATGAATGATACGCGGTGGGACATGGAAGGTATTCAAGTATTTCACATGAAGAAAGTCTAAAACACAAAATCGAACAAACCGAACCCGAAAGCTTACATTTAAAGGGACCATGAAAATGATTCTGAAATCGAATTTCATCCACCGGGCGTCGTAAAAGTGTGAAAAGAAACACAAAAACGCAAAAATAGGGAGCCAAAAAAAATTCTTGCTATAGAACTTTTAAAAGAAAACTGGACTCTTTTGCGCCTTCTTCCTTCGAAAGCTTTCTGCCTGTTCACTGCTATGCATCCGCGGAACTGCAGCACGTCAGCCGAATCCACGTCGCCTATTGGGTAGCGCCTACCTCACCAGCACCGCGATCATAAACAATAAATAGCCGGCAAATGTTTCCTAAAAGTTTTGTTAAATAATATTCAGATCCACATTTTGTAGCATAATTAGAGATGTGTGGCGAAAATTGCCAAATTTGATAATGCTGAGAGCCAAGCGCCATCTATCGTATGGTAAACGAAGCTGAGAGCCAGCTCCGCCAGCTCCGGAGCTGTCCTTTTACGATCAAATCAGCATGGCCGACGGCGTCGCTTGGTCACCGTAATCACGACGACCAACGAACGTTTATTTTTACGTGTTCTTCTCGCGCGTCCCGACTTCAAGCAGCAAGAAAAAAGTACTTGAAACAGACCACGACGAACAAGAGTGCTGGATCCGCAAACACCCGAGACAAGCTGAAACGGCAACTTTGGCAGATAGGCCTAGCAGCCATTCCGCAGCGTTGCTTCGACGGTACTTGACCAAGACAGTGACCACGACCGGCTGGCGTGCTGAATGGAATATGCCCGCGCGACCCTTGTGGACCCTTCCCGTATTATAGTTTGATCGCTGACCTCAATTTTAGATTAAGAGGTGAGGTCAATCTCTTCCTTTGTCATTTCCTTGTTTTCCGAGGCAGTGTTGACGAACACTGTCGTCGAAAAGGACTTTCGTCGATTCTATCTTCTTGTTTTGTGTGATATAGAGCTCGAATAAACGCCGTATGGATTACCTTCGTAACACGGTATGTACACTTTGTTATTAGTTTGCCATTTTATTCTGACACGACTGCATGTCACTGTCGAGCTATAACAGTTCGTGGAGCTACGTGCAATGCCGGTCCAACCTTCCTTTGCAGAGTGTCAAGTCAGTATCGAGTTGCAATCGTAAAATATCGGTCCCGAAGCGCTTACCAACAGCGTAAATACAGCACTTCCATCAAACGTGCGCGAACACTCCGAGTGTGAACAGGTATTTACGTGGCTCTTGCTGACACTGTCGTAGTTCAAACGTATCTTTTTTAACGTCGGCTCGCTCTTGCATCTCCGAGGCAGCGAAAAAACGCCGCGGCAATTTGTTTCTATCTACGTCGCTTTGCAAACGACTGACACGGGCCGCCTTTTACCAACAATGACAGTTGGTTGACTTCTGGAGTCTTCGACGGAAGACTCGCCGCACTTCCCAACAGGCATACCGGCGTATGGGACTAGTCCCACGCTGTCGCTGTAGCGAAAATATCTCATTGAATTTCGCTCAGCTGCGATGTGTCCACGGCAATCGCGGCGATGAGGGGCGCCGATTCAGAAAATACGTCGGTGACATCAGCGCCATCAGCGCAGTAAAACCTACCGGCGCATCCCCAATCCGCCGCCGCTGACGCTTCCATTCTACAGCCGAGAGAACTTCCGGTTCCTGTCCCAGCGTACGTCACGACCGTCAAAATTACGCCGCAACTTGTTTTGCGGTCAGTGGGAGAGAAAGAAAAAGTCGATATTTCATTATTTTTTTGTGTAGAAGTTAATGAACCGAGACGAAAACGGATGCCTGTTCGGCATTCAGTGAACGTTGAAGGTTTAATGTAAAAGTTATCTGGCAAAAGTAAAAAGGTCATTTCATGGTCCCTTTTAAATACCTACACACTGGTGATGGGGCTGAACAGACTACTTTACGAAAAAGGGGGTGAAAGAGGCAAAGAGGAAAAGTGTGGAGGGGGAATGCAAGAGAAATCAGCTTTAACAGTGTACAGGTCACGAAAGCAGCACATAAGAAAGGAAAAAATGTTTGACAATTCACTGGGGAAGTGCTTTGCTGTTCGAGGCAAGAACGGGAGTTTCGAGGGACGAGGACGTATAGGGCTAAATTTCAGGAGACAGACACATTATATATGTGCCACCTGCCATAATGATAGCGAGACACTAGAACTACTCTGGTTTTGAAGTGCACAGAAGTGCAGGGGTTCGCCCTGCTCTCCCTGAGGGGGTGACTGATTTGGCCGGGGCTCTGGGTTTATAAGCGACGATGGAAGGACGGAGGAGAAAAAGATTACCGTGACAAAGAGACGATTAGAAGATTGGTGGAAAGTATCTAGGGAAAATTAAATGATGTACAACCAACTAGCACAGCAGGGCACAGGCGGAACAGAGGAAAATTGGGACTCCCTCCCGCGTGGCTCCGGCCCAAAGTCTCAACCCTGTCTCCCAGTGGGTCCGGTGCTGCGGGTAACGCTGACAAGGTTGACCAGAAGAAAATTGGCGACTCCTCACCCGGGGAAGAGGCAGGCTGATGTTTTTAGTTTTTTTGCCCAATCTTCCGAAGGTCATCCTGGTGATATCCCACACTGCCTGGCGATAGTTAGGGGGAGAAAATTGGTCTTAAAAGGGTGGGAGGAATCACGTTTTTGTCTTTTGTCAGACTTAGGCTGGTGGCGCAAGCTACCGCCCGTTATAAAGGGTATAGCCATTAACATCCATCCATCCATCCCTCATCAGTGACGTCACTGATGACGTCATCGGCATCCGCATCGTCATCGCCACTGATGACGTCATCATTGATGTTGACGTCGATCGGCATCCGCATCGTCATTGTCACCGTCACTGATGACGTCAATGATGACGTCACCAGTGATGATAACGTCATCAGTGACGTCACTTGTGACGTCATCAGCGACGATGACGATTACATCATCACGGCGACGCACACGTGACGTCACTTGTGACGTTTCTGATGACGTCATCGTCACGTGACCCCCGTGAGGTCACGTGACCCCGGTAACGTCACATGACCCCCGTGAGGTCACGTGACCCTCGTGAGGCGACGGGGACGCCGCTTGAGGGAGGAATAGCAGACAGGATGAGGAGGTGAGGATAAACCCTTCCTCTTCCTCCTCAAGAGCTGCGCTCTAATTCTGGCGTTACAGGGAGTTGTAAACGGCTTTCATTTTTTTAGTGATTGTTTAATACGAAACGCCTGAAAGCTTTTACATGATATAGGCATATTTTGGCACCACGTATTCTTGGGTCGACGCTCACGCCAAGTATTTTTAAAGCTAAATACACGTATTACTTGAAGGTACTTTTATAATAAGGTTTTCCATCTTTTTAACTCATTTTGTCAGATCATTAGGCGAGATATTTATTTAGTAGATACTTTCCGTTTAGTATGTTTTGCTTTTCTAAACCGTCGCGCGGACGCTTTGAAACCGCCCTTAAAAGGAAACGAACTTTAGTTCTTAAACAGGCTGAAGAAAGACTTGCCAGTCCTGAAACGTTACCGCAATATTTCCGCAGTTGTTTCCATCTTCTCAACGATTAAGGACAGTAATGCTCGATCATATTACGCGCGACAGCATGTTATAGTGTAGTATATTAAATGCATAGGGTCTCAGCGTTTCTTAAATTGTTTACATTTCTTATTCTTATTTTTAATGATAGATTTTAAAATTGTTTACGTTCATCACAGCGAAACTTGAGTGCATAACACAAAGAACTTAGCAGCTCTCTGTTGGCGCTTTAAAAATAAGACACTTATTCATCGTTACGCTTCGACCACGACCCTAGAAGTTATCTGCAAGCCCTTTGCTAGAGATGCTAGAATTAACTGCGTATCTCGTGGTTTATAACGGTTTTGGGCCTGGGACACACCATTGATCATGATATCTCCTTTATTACGATGCATTTTTACACCAATCATATTTAGCGAGTTTAGGCAGAACGTTTGAGTGATCTGAATTCTAGAAAGGCAGAAGATTCTCGTGCGCTTGCGGACCTGTCGAGCAGAAGATCGATGTGTCATGAGCCGGGCAGTTCGAAATGACGCGCATGCACACAATGCGCAGTCGTGATGATTTGCTGTGCTTGGTTAATAAATACTTTAAGTGGTCTCCTATCCGTTGCACGCATGGCGCGCTCATGTGTACCCCGCCGGTTTATCAGAACGTTGAAGACAATTTTAAATTTGTTTAGGACCCGTGACGTTCTGAAATAACGTGGGAGCTACGCTTCGTCATTCGGAAGCCAACTTCGCAAGCCGACAGCTTTCCTATACTACCGCAGGACCACAGGACCCCTGCAGTGCGTACTTACACCAGCCGGTTGCTCTCCCGTTCCCAGCTGCTCAGTGACGCCGAGCATTGTATTCCGTTTTAATAATAGCCCCTTACGGGCCTGGAGGCTTAGTATAAATTTAACCCTCATGTAACTGTCAAACATCGCTGTTGAGCGCGGCGGTCGAGCGTTACATGTTCTTATGGAAACAAGCATGTACACAACACTCCGATGTTACGACTGTTCGGAAACAACTTAATCTCGCCGGAAAGCGCCATATTCACCCATCGGTAAAGACAAGCAGGCGCTACTACTTCACTTCAATATTCATTCATTCATTCATTCATGATACCTTGAAGGTCCATTACTGACATTACACAGGGGGGGGATTTGGTCAGGTTACAATGTAGATCAACACTTAAAAGAGAAAAAAGAACAGTACCAACAGGATAGCGAGGTCGATCCCCTACCTGACGTCACTGAGGAGGGGAAGCGCACGGGGGCGGGGTTCACGTGATCTCGGGGTGGGGGGCCACGTGATCTGGGGATCACGTGTTCTGGGGGTCACGTGACCTCGGGGGTCATGCGGACCAGGTGGGGTCATCTCGACCCTCGGGGGAGGTCACCTGGCTTGGAGGTC
Organism: Ixodes ricinus; assembly: GCA_037355805.1. NCBI lineage: Eukaryota > Metazoa > Arthropoda > Arachnida > Ixodida > Ixodidae > Ixodes > Ixodes ricinus. The sequence goes on along the minus strand of JAZHYW010024917.1, from coordinate 29,214 downwards.
ACGTGGCTTGGGGGTCACGAGACCTCCCGAGGCCACGTGACCCCGGGGTCACGTGAAACTCGGGGTCACGTGCGGTGCATTGCGGGACATTTCCCACAATGCACCGCGCGGTTGCGCCGACGCCGTCGGCGACGCCGCTCAAAACCGGAAACGGGCGCCTAAGAGCTGCGCTCTGGGGTGCCGTTTACAACTAACTCTCTGTAACGCCGAATTAGAGCGCAGCTCTTGAGGAGGAGGGGAAGGCATGAGGGGCGGGGGGTCACGTGACCTCGGGGGGGGGGGTCGAATAACCAGGGGGGTCACGTGACCTCGGGGGAGGTCACGTGGCCTGGGGTCAGATGACCTCGGGGGTCACATTGCCTGGGGGGTCACGTGAGCTGGGGGTGTCACGTGACCTGAGGGGTCACATGCACCGGGGGAGTCACTGTGACCTGGGGCGGTTACGCCGACGGCGACGGCGACACCGCTCAAGCCGGAAACGGCGCCTGGCGAGCTGCGCTCTAAGCAGGACGTCTACCCTCTGCCACGCATCGACGATGCCCTGGACCGGCTGCGCCACGCCCGATGCTTTTCGTCGATGGACCTGAAGAGTGGGTACCGGCAGATCGAGGTCGACGAACGGGATCGTAAAAGACTGACTTCGTCACGCTGGATCGGACTGTACGAATTTTAAGTGATGCCGTTCGGGAGTGTGCTCTGCCCCGGCGACGTTCCAGCGCGTAATGGACACCGTTCTTTCCGGCTTGCACTAGCAAGCTGTCTCATCCAACTCGACGAAGTCGTGGTATTCGCGCAAGCGACTTCGACAAGCACCTGAGTACGTTTGCGAGCAGTGCCTGCAGGCTATCCAGAGTGCTGGACTTACACTAAAAACGTCAAAATGTCGGTTCGCTTACGGCAAGCTAAAATTCCTGGACCATGTGATGCTCAGGGTAGCAAGCTGACCCTGCAAAGACATCCGCTATCGCCGAAGAACGAAGAAACTGTACGAAGATTTCTTGGGCTGGCGCTTACTACAGACATATCGTTCCGCGATTTTGCCAAGATACGCATCTGACGAAGGACGACGTGAACTTCCAGTGGCGGAAAAAGCAAGAACAAGCGTTCAACGAATTGAAGGAAAGACTCCAGTCGCACCCTTTCCTTGGACACTTCGAAGCATCAGCGGAAACGGAAGCTCACATGCGACGCTAGGCAACGCCGGACTCGGCACGGTACTCGTCCAAAGACAACACTGAGCGGAGAAAGTGATCGCTTACGCGCCGGGCACTGTCCAAGGCAGAAAAAATTACTCAACAACCGACAAGGAATGCCTCGCTGTCGTCTGGGTGTTAACCAGTTCCGCCCGTACCTGTACGGGATCCCGTTCCGCGTTGTCACCGGACCACTACGCTCTCTGTTAGCTCATCAACCTCAAGGACCCATCACTACACTGCCCGCTGGAGTCTTCGACTGCAAGAATTTGACGTAACCATTGCGCTTAAGTGTGGCCGCAAGCGTACACGACGCCGACTGTTTGTCTCAAACCCAGTCTAAGCTTCTCCCGACAGCACCGACGATGACGATGACGCCCGTTTTCTCGGCGCTGTTACAGATACCGACATGCAAGCCCTTCAACGAGACGACCCGGAACTTCGCGCCGTGATCGAGCACCTCGAAGGTCAACCTAATTATCGTCGGGGATCCATTAACGCCATCCTGGGTTTGATTCCGCGAGCCGGCGCAATAGGCTAACACCCTGAAGAGGGACGAGGGACACCGCAACCCGGCAGACGCATATCCGTCTTGACGTCGACACATGCTAGCGTCACGGTCGTCGTCAGACACTCTGGCGACGACGCTCTGGTGACACTGCGTGGATCCATTAATGAAGAAGTTTGGGTAGAGGGGGGGGGGGAGGGAGGGAAATAGGGGAAGGGAGACGCAGAGCTTGTCTTCTAGGCGGTATCAATGTGCTCCGGCCGTTTGTGATTTTGTATTCATTGCCGTGTATTGTTTCTCTTGATGTGTCGTATTTTGTTTTCTTTTCAGCAGTTTTGGCCAACCCTTCAAAAAAAATTGACGGCTATCGAATTTCATTCGTTTTGTTCTCGTTTAAGCTTATGTTACTTCTGCATTTTTTGTATACTCACAGAGAGTGTATATATAGGGCTTCTTCTGTCAAAAAACCCTGAGAGACTAATATAGTGTTTGGAAATCAAATAATAAATTACTACAAAATGTGTTACTATACTTCGTTTCAGCTTCGGTCCAGACGCAGGCGATGCTACAGCGCGACTCCGGGCTTCCAGCGTCCCTGCCACGCACGCGCGCTCGTGCAGTACAGGCACTGTTCAGGGCCACTGCACGCTCAGTGCTTGTATCATCGGCTGCGTCTGGATCTCAAGCTGAAACGAAGTTTTTTTATAACCACACGAGTTGCTCAAAGAAAGCAGGTGATATCGCGGGTGCAAGTGGGCCTTCGGTTGGTTGAAGAGCAAGGTTGCAAAAACGCGTTGAATATACGATTCGCGCCAGTGTTGTACGGGACGTAAAGTTATTATTTTTATACTTTCAGAATTACCTTCTTAGAAATTAAATAGAAATGACCCCACGGAACGGAAAAAAAGGAACGCCGTTCTTTTTAGGAGGAACGAAGGAACGCCGCCGTTCTATTTTGTATCGGTGGAACTGGAGCGGGAACTCGTCACATTTTTACTGCAACGGAAAAAGGAACGGCGTTGCTTTTTTTCGTCCAGTGGGATCATTTCTATTTTATTTACAAGAGGGTAATTCTGAAAGTTTAAAATAATAACTTTACGAAGAGCAGGATCTCGTTAACGTTTTGGTCACTTATCCCAGGTTTATTTTGTAAGGTCCTCGCTTGGTAACATCAGGTGCAGGATACCAAGTGTTTCCGCCTTCGACAATGCTTCGTCATCTCGTGCACCTCGAGCGTGCGCGCGCCGTCAAAGCACGGTGGAAGGCACGGAGCGCGTGCTAAGGGCCGAGTCGTTCCAAAGACGCGCCCTGGCGTTCTCAGTCCCTCAGTGACTACACTCCAAACAAATCCGTTCTCGAAAGGTTCTTCGACGGCCTCTTAATAATAATAATAACTACTATTTATTTGCATACAAAATCTCTCGCCTCACAATCTCTTTCAGCTCGCGAAGAACGATTTCGCCTCAAGCGCTATCGCCGTCGGGCGCATTAGAAAGGCAACTGGAGCGATGAAGAGTGCATAAATGAAGGAGCTTAAAAAACCCGGCCCTTAGAGGGATTTTTCACGGAGAACCCTCTTAGGCAGTGTTTAAAATAACGTTTTAGGGCGCAAACTATAAACAAGTCCAAGTGCCCTTCGAAATTCTTTTACGACCACATTTCTTTTTTATAGTGTATATCACGTTATATCAAGAATTCTTCACCCGTCTCGCGTATAGATAAGAATTCCTGTCGTCCAAAAGGCAGTGCTCAACCGACAAGCAGTACATCGAGAGTGTTTGGAGGGGTACCTGGAACTTGAGTTCGAGACTCTAAAAAATATTCCATTCTAAAAATCACGAAGAAAATTTGCTTCAACTGTTGCTACGCAGCCAGAAATTTTATTTAAGCTTTAGGTTCCCATTAAGTTAATAAATAAAATAAATATTATTTCTAGTATATTTTTCTCCACGTTGGCTCGTCATGCCCAGGTTTCTGAGCTTACGTAACGAAGAATCATGATGAGTGAGCTTTATGCGTGCGCGCTATCATGACGCTACGTTTTTGTAGATGTATATTCTAGAATTTTTCAGTAAGGATACACTGCTTCAGGAAAAGCATTGTTACACATTAAACATTAAAAGTTGAAACACGATGAGTGCATGATGTCCTAGCGCTTGGAGCAGACTTAGACCAAATCAATGCATTCTAAATTAAGTTACCTAAACAAAAAACTGAAAATAAGTAAGCTTCTCGCAAAACTAAAGTCTGTATAATAATCAAAAATAAGAATATTTTATGTTTAGATGCAACAACGTAAGCAGTGTACGGACTCACAAATCTTGTCCCGCAAGAAAACCATCGTCTATAATGGCACAAAACATCCGACGTGGAATGATATACCATTATTATATAATCAACTTAAGAACCGCGTGCTGTTTTAAAGTGGCAAGGCGCAACATTTATTTAGTGTTAAACCTCCGAAATACGGAACAAACATTAGGCAGCCGCACGAAGAGGCAATTTATACATATAACAAACATTGGCGAAGTTCGGCCATAATCAAATTAATCTTTGTTACCTGAATTTTCCACATTAGGATGTTGTTTGTCCGTACCGCGAAGAACAACCCCAAAGATATAACGTACAAAATTTCCACGTTGGAAGTAAAAATTAGACACGGCAGGCTCCTCACAGCGAAAGGCTGTAAGAGCGTAAAACATGGCCTCCTTCCCACCGTTGCCCACCCAATCGACGGCAAGACCTGTCCCTAACGCCCCTGCTACCAACTATACGCCTCAATTAACATATATATTAACAGCCATTAAGAGGTAATAATAATAATAGCCTTTATTTTCCATCAAAGATGGGCGAGACCGAGGAAAAAAGCTGCTATAGAGCAGCTTGGCGTGTCCTCGACCCCCTACAAACAGTGGTTGAGCAAAAAGTATTTTTTTTAGTGTACATAAGGAGCAAAATCGAGTCACTGATGCAAAAATGCAGAAACATGGAAGTCATCCTACAAGGTAATCACACTAGGTCATTGGTGACCTACAAGGTCGCAGGGAAATCACAGAGACACACAAAAGAAATTCATAATAACAAAAAACACTAAAAAACACAAAATGCCAAAAGCGAAAAAAAATTGCAAACGCTCATTTTCTAAAAAAAAGTCCTATAATATCTAAAAGCACTGTAAAAAGCATAAATATAAAAAGTCACTGAAAATATTAAATATGCGCTATAAATGCAGGCATGTCTACAAACACAGGTATAAAAATAATGTCACAAAGCAAATGCCAGGTGAGGCTGTTAACTCGATTATTTCACAAAATCTATTCGCTATCCAGTTTGGCAAGAAAACTTCCGCCGCTGCAACCGTTGGCGTTGATGCATGTTGAGTACGCTCTCAACAAATACTGGCAGAGTAGTTGCTAAGAACATGCTGTATTAATTTTTAACACAGAATGTGTCATTCCCGGTTCCCGGTTCGCGACGTCTGAAGCGGAAAACAAAATACCGACCTTCAGGCGAACGCTGACGCTGCGTCTGGTCTCCAAGCTGATTGGACACGAGTGCCAGCCAATCAGTGTCGAGCTTCGTTCGAGTACATTCGGGTTACTCCTTCCCCGCGGGTTACATTACGTGACGACAGATGGAGCGACATTACACTCTAGCAGAGGCCAAAAGAGCTGAACTGCGGGCTTCCTGAGAGAAAGAACGCAAAGAAAGAGCAACATAAAACACAGAAGGAAAAGAAGACGATATATAGATCAGGAGTGTTCACTTTGCTGCGAACGAGCTGAGATAGCTTGAGACCTTGTTAAATTAATTGTTTTGTTTTACAACGCGCGACGCGGGTGTTTTCTTGCATGCAGAAAGCTCGGAAACAAATGGCGGACAGACCTTGCAAGCGATGTTTTGCTCCTTTCCTGGGTGTATACTTAAGCGTCTAAGAATGCGATGTCGCGGTGAGAGTATAGCTCTGCGATGGATCACATTCGGTGTTAACACTGCCTTTGCCACATTAGTGGGGAAGAGCCAATATTTTTCTTACTTGATGCGACTCTCGGCAATGACAAGATCATATTAACTCAAAATGCGTTTTTTTTTTTATTAACGTCGATTGCGATATCTACCACTGGATGCCAATATGTCTAGCTTTAAAGACGGATACTAAATGAAGCTGACAAACTCATATTGGCTTTGAGTTCCTTGTGTTTTGAATAAACCGATCTCACCAAGCTTTCGGCGCATGCAGTGAAGCCGCCAAAACTTTTGTTCACAGGAGACAAACGGCAGGGAACGAGAGGGCTCGTGCCGTCTTGTCTCTCAAACGCGCAGAGCTCCAGCGAGGTTTTCGCACGTTCCGAAAGACTAAAGTTACCTTGATGGATTGCGACAGCGGTGGCGTAGTCAACCTGGCTGGTGAGATCGGTCTATTAAAATTTGTGTCAACCAGTATAAAATATGTATTGTAAGCAAGCATAGTATAATGGTGCGTGTATGGTTTATTCAGCCTGAACTTAGTTTGCTTTAACTGGTGACTTGTCTCTCAGCTGTAGATGAACAATTTTGGCAGTGCGGTAGAACCACTAGCCTGGAATTCAATGTGCATCACGCGGTAGCGATACTTGACCGCACGCCGCCGACGGCGATTGGGCGGTGCGCGTGCCACGATCACGTGGGTTTTCGTAAGTACGAACGCAGCTATATTTAATAAAAAAGAGACGCTAACAGCTCCCGCTGTTAAATGAGTCAGTATTTTCCAACTTGCTCTTTTGATGCGGACGACTAGGTATTCAAAACAGGATTGGTAATCGGCAGGCTGTTTGAGCGGTACAGTTGCTCACTGCATCTTCTTAGGTTGATCCGCACCAGAGAGCTGGTGAACAACTGTAAACAAAGTATGTACTCATATCCGCAATCGGAAGAAAATAAGAACTGCACCATAAATAGATGTGCAGAAAATTAGTGGACATCCAGAAAGTGTTGTTCGCTATTCATGATATCTTCTGGCAAACAAAAGACCGTTTCCCCTTATCTGCATACGTAAGTAGTTCAGTACAGCATGGCAACTCAAGTCGATGACGGCCTTGCCTTTGAAATATGACCCCAGATAATGTTTATCTTCCTATCTAGCAATAAGGCGAATAAAAAAAAAAATAAACGGGCAACTCGACTACGGCTTTCGGGAGGTTGGTTGCACTATTTTTCTACGGGGGTGGGGTGCAGTCGGGGTCGAGATGCGCTCCGATAGCAAACTCGAAACTTAAAAACCCGTCAGATTTGTGCGGTTTTTCAGAACGCCGTAAAATACTGCGCGTGCCTTCTATCATTCTGAAATTGGTTGATTGAGAGTTTTTCGATGATGCTGAGCAATTTTCTAATTGAAACCATGCCCTTAAACACATATTAAAAAAGTTAATTACGCAAAAATAATTAACGGAATGTCATTGTTTAGAATATTATTTATACATATAAACATGAAATAAAAGAGCCCAATTTGTGCTGTTTCGTGGAACACCACACACGATATTCAAAAACAAAGATGTTTATCCTTAATACTTATGCACTGCTGCGGAATCATTTAAGTAAGAATTCAAAAGCATCAGTGGTGTACTGCAACGCCTTAATGTGTTTAGCTTAGTAATCAAGGTTTCATGACTAAGGCAATCAAAGGCTGTACTGAAATCAATAAAAACACCAAGCGTTAGAAGCCGCTTTTCAATATTTTGTAGCATAAAGTCGTTTTTAATAATAAAGTCGACTCCTTGAATTTCACCTTTTTAAAACTAAATTGGAAACCTAATCTGTACAGGGAGTTTCACAAAAAAAAAATTTTCAGGAAATTTAAAAATACTTTTTCAAACCCTTAAAAAAAAGAGAAAAAAAAAGCTGGGAAGAATCGATATAGGTCTGCAGTTGTTTAGGAAGTTTTTATCAGCTTCTTTAGAAATAAAAGACACCTTAGCTAGTTTCATAGTTTTCTGAAAAAAGGCCAGAGTTTAAAGATCAGTAAAATAGATATGCCGAATTTGGTGCAATAATATTAATCACGAGACTTAATGGGGTTAATTTAAAAGTCGTTGATGTCACAGCTCTTGTTATTTTTCAGTCCCATAAAAATATTACAAACATCCTGCATGATGTATGTTGCACAGAAATGACAGAAGCATTCATAAGACGCTGTCGCCATGAGGCCTAGAGTACTGCATTTAAAAAGTGCTGATTAAAATGCGCCGCCAGAGGGGCTCCAGACACTGTTCTATCGTTTATGCCTAGCCCTATTACGATTCAGAACTTCATTATTTCTTTTCCACATAACATCAGGACCTTCTCGATCGGCATTATAAAACATTTCCTTATAATACGATGTGTTCGCTTTCTTTAGCTCAGCAGTTAATTTTTTATGGAATTTCTTTAAAAAATGGCCAGTTTATTGGGATCTCTTGATGAGTGAAATTTCCTGTATAAGCGATCTCTTTTCAGCATCATTTTACCATGCGACTGAGGTAACCTAGGGTTTTCAAACTGTTTTTCGACACAGCAACTGCAATTTTTGAAAACTGTACGCCGTAAAGCGTTTTAAATACTCTAACTGACTTGACTATCTACTCTATTTTTATTGTTAAGGGTCTGAGGAAATAACAGAGGGAATGGGTAGCGTATTTGTAATGTTTGCTTGAAAAAACAAAATATTTTTTTGCAAATTAACTCCACACTGGTGCATAGTCCGGCCCCGGTGCACAGTCGGTACCTGGCGCACAGTCCACACGTAAAAATGATCAGACGCAGCACACATCGACGAATGCCTGCTTTGCTAGCCCATAAAAATCTTTTATCGCGCATAAATCACCAGTAACATACTGTGTTCTTCAGAAAAGTCGCCACGTCTCGTCACAATAAACAAAATGAGAAAAAATCTTGCATTGCCCGCAAGAATATGGCATATACGCGATAAAACGTTCTCGCCAAACGAGGCAACACTCGTCTGGGAACGATTGACGTATCTTGACAAAGTTCACTTGATATTCCGCGCGTGCAGTGTCTGTTAGAGTACACGGGTCGGCTAGAAAAAGGAGAAACAAAATAGGCACAAACTCGCTAACCTTGAGCCCACTGGGACAGACGCCAGGGTACGAAAGTCTCAGTTCATTGTCATAAACGCCGGCGCTCGTTCCAGGTGGTGCCGCGGACGTTACTGTGGTCGACGAACGTATTCGTACCTATGCGCTTGCTACGGGATGGATTGCCTTAAGCGGATTGGACTTACTGGAGGTACGTATGTCCTTTGTGAAACACTCTTGGTTTCAAAGATACGGTACCCTAACCGCGGTGACTTATGCTGTACCTTTTTCATGTATATTTAATCGGGTGTTTCCGGCGACGGTGGAAGGTGGGGGTAGGGGAGGGGGTTGTAGCAGTTTTTTGGCGGTTTTAGGAGCGCAGCTTTTAGGCGCCCGTTTCCGGCCTGAGCGGCGTCGGCGTCGCCGTCAGCGTAACCGCAAGGAACCTAGCCTAGGGCGGGTCTAGAGCCTAGGGGTCACGTGACCCCACAGGTCACGTGACCCCCTAGGCCACGTGGCCCCTCCCCAGGTCACGTGACCCCCGGCCACGTGACTCCCTCCGAGGTCACGTGACCCCCGAGGTCACGTGGCCCCGAGGTCACGTGGCCCCCAGGTCACGTGACCCCCCCCCCCCCCCCCGAGGTCACGTGAACCCCTTCCGCGCCTTCCCTCTCCTCAAGAGCTTCGCTCTAATTCGGCGTTACAGGGAGTTGTAAACGGCTTTCATTTTTTACTGCACAGTACGACGAGCGTCGTGACGGTGCACTTTTGAAGCTGCTCGATTGACTCCTTCGGCTCTATAGCGAACGCTGCGCTAGCACTTACTCAGAAACGGTGTATAATTGGGGTGCGAGCATGTGCAGGAACATGTGGAGTGCATTGCCGGAAAATATCAACGGCATAGTGAATGTGTGCGTGCACGCACGGGGACACTACAGCGAGAGCGTTATATAAATGCTCTGCCATAAGACCGCAGCGATATGCCCGTGTATAATGTGATATATGTTCGGGTAAAGAAGACTGTTGACACGCAGGGAGTCATGTTCGGATGTTCCGTCTTTTTTTTATTATGTCACTTTAATATGTACATGCATATGTATACGCATAAACAGGGTGTTTCACGAAGGGTGGACAAATTCGATATTGCAAAAACTACGCGTCTCAACAAAAGGCTTGTGTCGTTTCGGTCCTGGGCCAGGGGCCTATATAGGAAAATTATTAAAGTCCGAGATAATTAAATTGTTAATTATTTTTTGCGTAATTAACTTTTATCATATTGTGTTTAAGGGCAGGGTTTCAATTAGACAATTGCTCAGTATCATCGAAAACGCTATAATCAACAAATTTCAGAACAATAGAAGGCACGCGAACGAACGCAGCAGAGGCTGGTTGAACTGTTTCTCCACGGGGCGCGGTGCCGTCGGGGCCGAGGTGCGCTCTGTTGGGACCGAGCGGTTGTCCGGGAGCTTGGTGTACGGTAGGGAGCCGAGCCAGGGCAGGAACACATCAGGGAGCCGGACTCGGGAAGGACCAGGGAGCAGGAGGGGTGTCTCGTATATAACTCTTTATATGTACATATAGACAGGTTACATCATCAACGGGTGAATACTAGAGAACACAGAGAACACAAGTAGCAGCCGCCTGCTGCTCCTTTTATAATGTCAGATGTCCCCAGATCCCTAGTAGGGAATCCCCAGGGTTCAGGCCTTCACCAAGGCTGTGGGGCCAGTCCCTCAGCATTCAGGTATGCCCTCCTCTCTCTCATACACTGCCCCACGTGGCACACACACGGAAGGGCCAGACATCCTTGGCCGCGGTGTCGCCGGTCAATCTCGGCGGACAATGGTGCCATCGAACTCGAGGAAGACGGCAGACATCCATAATTGCAGGCGTCCAGGCTTCCGTGGGTTAGGGGATAATCCCACGGGCGATCTAAGCTGGGGAAATTGAGTAAAGCCCCTTCTCTGTCGAGGACGTCCCAAGGCTGTCGGGTCGCCGAGCGTCGAGGTCAGACAGCAGAAGCAAGGAAAGGGGCCGGACGGCAAAGACGGCCAGATGACACTGGCGCGGGTCAACCCGATGATCCTTTACGAGAAGGTCACGTCGTCCCCGAGTACCACGGTGTGTTGGCGCCTCCAATGCGCCTCTCGCTCTGTCTCCGGGCGCAGCTGACCATAGCCACCTGGCGACGATGCTCCAGGGCGTTCACCCGGCCGGTCGGTTTGGAGGAGCAAGGTCGTCTCCTGGGGCCTTTCGTAACAGCTCCTCCGCCGCCAGGAAGAGTGTCTTGAGGGGGAGCAGTCCACACTGGTCCCTTGAAAGACGCGGTCTCACGGCTGGGCTGGCTGGGGTCCTCTCTGGGAAGTGGCAGCAACAAAACCCACAACACCAAACCAAACTCCGCGCAGGCAAGCGCCCAGCCCCCAATCTCTCCAATCCGCCAGACCAAAACGAACAACAACAAAATGCCTCGCGAAAGTTCCGTACTATTCTGTCGGAGAAAAACACACGCACAAAGAAACTTATCTCTTCCGACAGGTTGCTCTAGCGAAAGAAACTTTTGCAGACTAATAAAAGCCCTCTAACGCTCAACCTAAAATAAAACGGACTCCCGTGAAAACAAAACCACATTACAAACCGTAACGTAACTCCCATAGGGCATATCCCTATTAAATTCGCGGCGTCCTTCATAACGCAAACTACACCGAGTATAAAATCGCTTTAAATGAACTTTACCGCCAACACAGCTAGCTAAAGCCGAACGCAACGCAAAACCCGGACTCCCGAAAAAAGAGAAGCTAATAAACTTGCCGAATAACCTAATCGACTCAATAACACAAAAAACCACGTTTAGCCCTCCCTTTTCGCTCAAAAGTCCTTCTTTGCATCTAACCCACGCCCAGTTTGTTCTTGGCCTCACTCGAACTGTTCAAGTTCTTCTCCTTGGACTTGCGTGCAGGCGCGAAGCTGCAGTCCCGGAGATCTCCCTTGGTTTCCCCGTCCGACGTGATGCCTGGCTGAACCACGGGCGATGAGCTCTGCCTCCGTTTGGAACCTCGTTGCGTCGTTCCAGGCTCGTTGTTGCCTCCTCCAGGCTCCTTGCTCGCACTTGAGCTGTGGGTCCGTGGCTCGTTGGGATGGGGGTCCTGGAGTTTTCCCCTCCCAGCCTCGAGGACCGCTTCTTCTTCCTGAAGTGGCGCTCGTCGCGCTTTCCGTGACGCTCTTTGCAGCGAAGCGTCGCTGCCAGATCGTACGACGCTGATCCGGCGCTGCCTCTTCCTCTTGGGTCTCGGTCGCTGGCTCATGACGGCATCCGAGTTCTCGGTCTCCAGATCCACCATGCCGCGAACACGATGTCCTTGAGTGCACTGGCGTCGGGTCTGCTTTGTCCCGCCCGGGCTCCATCGTGTCCCCGGTGGGTCCCTTGCCCGCGCAGCCGCCGCCGGTTGCAGGTCCCCTGGGATGGCCGGCTTGGGGTCTCCCGTCCTCCAACGTCGATGACGACTCGCTGCCGGACGCGTGCTCGTCGATGTTCTCCTGGCACCTGGACTCCGTGAATGGCCTGGAGTCCGGGCTCCGCAACCGCACCAGGCAGGATTGGTTGATCTCGTCGAAGGAAATGTCAATCACCTCCCTCCTGGTGGGCCGCTTGGACTCCTGCGACGGCGCCGTGGGCTTGGTCCCAAAGCCGCACTGGTGTCGATCAGAGCGGTCAAGATCCTGGCTTGATTGCTGGACCGCTTTCTCCGGCATCTCGGCGCTGCTCTCCATGAGCTGGCTCGACTTCCCCGGCGTCGTCTCTGTCTTGGCGTCGCCTTCGTCCTCCGGGAAGTCGCAGCCGGACGCCCGAAGAGCCTTCTCTTCTTGTTCCCGCCGCTCGGGCGTCGAGTCGGTCTTGTGCGGAACGGCGTCGGTCTTGCGTGGAACAGCGTCGGTCGCGTCGGAAGAAACACGCTGGTTTCCGGTCACCTCGGTGTCCCCAGCTTCCGTTTTCTTCTTTTCCTGACACACCAATTCTGTCGCTGCTTCCACGTCACTTTCACCGTCCCGCCGCTCGGAGTTCGGGTCGGGCTTGCGAAGAACGGCGACGGTCGTGTCGGGAGAAAGACGCTGGTTTTCGGTCATCTCTGTGTCCCCAGCTCCCACTTTCTCCTTTCCCTGACACGCCTTCCCTGTCACCCCTTCAACGCCTGTTGCCGCCCGACAAAGAGCCTCCAACTCCCGCGCTTTCTTCGCGAGCTCGAGCTGCTCGAACTCGTAGTCGAGCCGCTCCATTTCACGCTTGTACTCGCGTTTCTCGAGCTCCCATCTCTCACACTGGAGAGCCCACTCGAGTTTCTTTCTAGCCCTTTCGCGAGCCTCCTCGTCGGCCCGCTCTTTGCGTTCCTCCTGTTCCCTTTCGCGAACCTCCTGTTCCCTTTCGCGAGCCACCTGTTCCCTTCCGCGAACCTCCTCCAGAGCCTCTGTGAACTCCTCAACGCTGACGTCTTCGGCCTGAAGGAGTTCTATAATCTGCGGCTTTCTTTTTATCTGCCCCAGATCGATTCCCAATTCGGTACAGACCTGTACCAACTCGCGCAAGCGGAATGCCTCCAGACTCATGATCTAGCTTGTGTTGGCCCTCTTTCTCACAAAAATGCTCGCGTCAGAACGGTCACACAGTCCTTCTAACAACGACTATCTCCAACCCCCACCGGCAAAACTTAGAGCTAATGGGTCTGGCAGATTGAGAAAGAAAGGGCCGGGCACTCACCCACACAAGAAGTCATGGTCCGGCGAAGTCGATCCCGCCGCTGCCATCCAGTTGTTGGGACCGAGCGGTTGTCCGGGAGCTTGGTGTACGGTAGGGAGCCGAGCCAGGGCAGGAACACATCAGGGAGCCGGACTCGGGAAGGACCAGGGAGCAGGAGGGGTGTCTCGTATATAACTCTTTATATGTACATATAGACAGGTTACATCATCAACGGGTGAATACTAGAGAACACAGAAACAAGTAGCAGCCGCCTGCTGCTCCTTTTATAATGTCAGATGTCCCCAGATCCCTAGTAGGGAATCCCCAGGGTTCAGGCCTTCACCAAGGCTGTGGGGCCAGTCCCTAGCATTCAGGTATGCCCTCCCCTCTCTCATACACTGCCCCACGTGGCACACACACGGAAGGGCCAGACATCCTTGGCCGCGGTGTCGCCGGTCAATCTCGGCGGACAATGGTGCCATCGAACTCGAGGAAGACGGCAGACATCCATAATTGCAGGCGTCCAGGCTTCCGTGGGTTAGGGGATAATCCCACGGGCGATCTAAGCTGGGGAAATTGAGTAAAGCCCCTTCTCTGTCGAGGACGTCCCAAGGCTGTCGGGTCGCCGAGCGTCGAGGTCAGACAGCAGAAGCAAGGAAAGGGGCCGGACGGCAAAGACGGCCAGATGACACTGGCGCGGGTCAACCCGATGATCCTTTACGAGAAGGTCACGTCGTCCCCGAGTACCACGGTGTGTTGGCGCCTCCAATGCGCCTCTCGCTCTGTCTCCGGGCGCAGCTGACCATAGCCACCTGGCGACGATGCTCCAGGGCGTTCACCCGGCCGGTCGGTTTGGAGGAGCAAGGTCGTCTCCTGGGGCCTTTCGTAACAGCTCCGATTGGAAACCGAAACTTAAAAACCCGTCGAATTTGTGCGGTTTTTCAGAAAGCCGTAAAATGCTTCGCCTGCCCTCTATTGTTCTGATATGTGTTGATTTAGCGTTTTTTTAATAATGGTGAGCAATTTTTGTAATTGAAACCGCCCTTAAACACAATATTAAAAAGTTAATTACGCAAAAATATTTACCGATCGAATTATCCCGGACTTTAATAATTTTCCTAAATAGGCCTTCTGGCCCAGGACAAAAAACGACACAAGCCTTTTTTGTTGCTACGCGTAGTTTTCGCAATATCGATTTGTCCACCTTTCGTGAAACACATTGTTGGTTTCACGAAAGGTGGTTTCATTTCATGGGTGGTTTCATTTCAAATCGGGCAGGCTAAAATAATTTAATTTTTAATTTTGACGAAAAAACTATGTGTTTCTGTGGCATTTCTGAAATGAAGGAGGGTGCAAACCGCATGTTGCTCAGCAGTTTTTGTTCTCGAGTTACTAAAGCGCAGAAGCCGCAGTTGCAGAAACTAGTAGTTTCGACTGCCGTCGGAGGTCGCGTGTTTGACATCCCTGTGCTTCCGCTACTGTTTTTTTCTTTAGCATCTTAACTTTTCCTTCTCATTTAATGGGTACTGTGACAATACCTGGATGTATTTAAGAAATTTGTAGGACTTTTATGTTTTTTTTTAAAATGTCAAACTCGTAGTTCAGGTCAATTTTTTATCAACTTTGACAGGTCCTTAATTTTTCTGTACTTAAGGTAAATGATCGTTCTTTAGCTCTATAAAAAGCCAAAAGCAAAGCCCATTATAGATATACTAATACCTTTATGCTCTGCTAACTAACCGTTCCGCCACCTTCACGTAAACGTTGTGAGAAATAACAAATGAGGAAAGTTTGAAATCGCTTTTTTCAAAAACCCCATTTTTGTAAATTTTTATTTTTAATATTTTTGTAGATTGAGTAGTCGACTATAAGAAAAATATACTAGAAATATATTATTTTGGTAGTATGTCCTCTATTTGAGCCGCAATTGTGTTAAATGTGTGCTCATTTGACAAAAATTCAGCAACCTTACCGGCGTAGCGCGCCTCTACGATTTCGAAAGTATATATTTATTTTTGTTTACGTTTTTGAAAAAGACCCTTCGCAAGACTGCCTCTATATCTATACGTGTGCTATCGACTGGTACCACTTTATGTTATTTTAATAAAATAATTTATAGACATTTTTAAATTTATTCCAAAAGTAATTTTAGCTGTAAGTAAATATAATGCAAAAGAGTAGATTTTCAGTTAAAAAGCTCCTAAACAAGAGAAAACACATTGTTGTCTTTTATGCTGCTACACTTTGTTTTCACTGAAGTAGGTACTACATTCGCCCACAGTGTTATATCTTGTTTTTGACGATATGTAAGCTTAGCTAGATGTCGGCTCATAGAAAAATTTCGTTTCTCTTGATTATCTTTTGATCCAGGTGACGCGCCATGTTCTCAAATTTTCGGGTTCTATTCAAGCCGTTAGCGTCAGATTCTCACGGAGTGTGACCTTTCTGCGATGCTCAGTTTATTTACCCGAGCCGAATAACACGGTTCTTGTTTCTCAGAATCCCCCTGCTAATTATTATCATTAAAAAGGATATGGCAACGGCAGTGCACCCTCCCCCACCCCTAAAAAAACACTGATGGTTTTTACAGGAACAAGATACTGCAGCTATTTTCACGGCACTGGTCAGCGCTTTAATTTTGGTGGCGGTAGCTCTCTGGGTGGGGAAAACCCGGAAATACAAGCAAGCGACTGTGTTGTCGCCGCGGGCCCTGGGGCTTCCACTGCTGGGTTACCTTCCTTTCCTACGAAGGAAGCAACACATTGTCTTCAGAGACCTTTCTCGCAAATATGGACCAGTTTTCAGGTGGGTGAGAATTTTCGTCGAACTTTTACTACCGGGGGAGTACAGATGGGACACTTTGATGTCCCGTCGATTCATGGAGAAACAAAGATGCGTTTTCTACATTGAATGTCTCCTACATTTGTTTTTCGTGCGCAAAATATTTTGCTTAGAGTCGTGAACACATGGTCTGCAGACAGCTTAGAGGGGGCCCTAAGGTGGATTTTAAGATTCTTATTTGATAGCGCGGGCTGAACCTATCCATTCTAAATATAATGGAAAACACCAAATTACGATCACGCGTTGCCTTTCTCGCCCTTAAAAACTCGACAAAACACTGTGACACGCTCTTTTTTCTGAAATATCTAAAGAAAAAATTGGCTTAAGATTGCTCAGGTGTAGGAATGCGAAATCATTCCTACATGGAGCGCATTCCTACAAGCAGAACGTCAACTCTTCCTATCGCACATGGCGCTGCAGCGGTGACATGACGCACCCTCACTGCGCAGGCGCGGCGAATCTTGCCGGCTTCATGACGGCTTCCGTGACGAAGCATTTCGTTGCTGCGCTTTTCTTTGTGTTTTATTTCTGAAGCGCGTCCGCTTTGGCCTTGGGCGGACCCGTTGTCTTCCGTGCCGAGGCATCTGCGTTGCTGTGCTTTTTCTTTGTTGTTGCTTTTTCATTTTTTCTGAGGCGCGTCCGCTTTGACCTTTGGCGGTGACGAAGCATTTGATAAGACGCGTCGCAGCCAATTTAGATGCCTTTTTCGCGGTAACGGGTTTTCAGGTGCCGTTTTTACGCGGATATAGACGCCGCCGGTTCCGCTCCATGGGACCATTAATACTTTCGCACTAAAAGGGGCTTGTCGCGGTGTGTGGTTGCTTTTGTATAAGCGAGAAAGGCCACGCGTGATTGTATTTCTGGGTTTTATAGCACGCTTAGGGTGCGTAGATTGAGTTCACGCCGTAAAATGATCTGGGCAATTACATTAGTGGCCCTTTAGAGGGGTACAGAATCGAGACTTGATATATATCTGAGACATTTCCAAACGGGCGAAATATGATCCATAATATCCATAATTGATGATCACATGTTTGCATTTTTCAGCGGATGGCTATTCGCAACTTTCAGCGATGGTGGTACCGCGGTGTGAGAACCGCGCTCCCTAGCTCCTGGATGATCGGCTTCCCAATAAGGGTGCTTGCCACCACTTCCCTGGCGTGAAAAAATAAACCAAGGCTCTAATACTGCTCGTACATAGCAAAACTATAATTACTCCCGCTTCGCAGACTCAGCCTCGTACTGTTGTTCTACGACGATCATCCAGATGACAGCCATTTTGATAGGCACAAGTGCGCCCCCGAATTCCATAGCGAGCAGGGCGAGCGCTCCAAAATCGGCCATCGATGCGCCGCGATGCGTCTCGAGATATTTGCCCGTGACGTCACGCTCGCAAAGTCAAGGGCCCATAAATGGCCCAGGGTACCGTAATTACGATCGCCACCACCCGGTAGCGCCAGCTTTGTCGTCAACGCTAGGGCGCCTACATGGCTGTGTGTCTCAGGGTGAAGACATCCATTCTTGCCCTGAATGTGCCAGCCGTGACGCTCTCGCACACTCGGTGCGTGACTCGGGCGGTAAAATGGCGTCTATGCATCAGCCAAAGCTACGCGCACGTGCTGAGTGACACCGCACTGCACGCACATCAAATGCATAAAAAAAAGATTGGGCAAAAAAATGGTTGAGATGTCACCACTAAAGCAAATGCGCGCGTGTGTATGAAGGCACTCTACCTCAATGCGTTAAAATCACATCAAGCGGGAATCTGCGAGGTATTGGTGTACTTAAGGTGCCTCAATGTCCTTCTGTTTAGGGTGATGCCACCCTTTGTAGTACCCGATGCCGACAGCACGGGCTCACAGGGAAAATACAAAGAAATCGACGAAAACAAAATGTCGCCAAAGCACAGTCAGCGCCACAAACTCGCGCAGGGACACGCTCTTTCACGCGCTTCTGAACAAAAAAGGAAAATAAAAGTGTGGGAGAAAATGGCCGGATGACTCCACCCTAAGCAAAGCGCGCATGAAGGCACCCTAGGTGTACTGTAAATGAGAGGTGTGCCATGAGACGCTCGTTCCCGGGCGCCCCTATCGGACACGCCGCACCGTGACGCTGCCTGCTACTGATTGGCCCGTGACGTCAGACATTCCAACGAAGCTCGTTCCCTTCCCTTCCCCTCCCCCCTCTCCCCCCAAGTACGAGGTGGTATTGGGCGGTAGTTTTGTTCGCTGTCGAATTGGTTTTCTTGCGTTTACGGGCGAAAGACAGGTGTTTGTGAACTGTTGTCATAAAAGAGACCGCGTCTGCACAAAGAAATAGGCGTTACGATTTCGCTTTTTTACCCCTTTACTTAGATTTAACAATGACAAATAAAAAATATCGTATAGATGTGCGATCTAAGCGCATCGCCGCGAAAGCATTCTTTAACCTTGAAACAATATTTCCTGTCCCATCGCAATAAATTGCAAACGACGGGAACATTGGGGCTCCAGTGCGGTTTAAATTACGCCGGCTGTGTCTAAAGACTTGTCCGTTGAACAGCGAGTTCAACGGACAAGTCTTCAGACACAGTTGAACAGCGAGCTGTCAGCGAGTTTAGCGATACGATTGACGTACATGAAAGCGAACGAACCGTCAAAGATATAACGAAACACTCGATCGCGGTTCATACCACCGATAAAGCGGTTGTGCGTTCATCTTTCATTGAGGAAACATACGTGCTCGGAAGTTATTGGCAAAGGGTTCGAAGGAAGCTTTGTTAGTCACCTTCCCTTGCCCTTTCTGAGAGCGTGACTGTTTTTGATCTTTCCTGACCAATCACGGGGACTTAAAGAGAGGGGCCTTAGGGTGCTAAGACAGAAGCTTGGGCTAGTGGATGGAACATGCTTTCAAACGATGAGCACCCACAAAAGACAACCTTATGGGAGTCTATTAAGCCGCATCCTGATGACGAAATAAACTTGTTTTTGGGCCGCATGCAAGGAACTCAAACGATCCCCACAAGGAGCGTCGAAAACCGGTGGGGGTACGCCGCCGCCTCAAATCGCGTTTTTAATTCGAAAGCATTCACTGTCTCATTGAGCGAGCTGACGTCATCAGTCTGAAGCGCGAAAACGGCAGAGAATTTCCTTTGGTTCCATTGGCTGACGCGCGTCGACGGGGCTCCCATTGGCCGCTGCACTCGTCAGTTTCCACGACCGCTCACCCCATGGCGCTGCGTGTCCATCAGCGCGGAGCGTCCAAGGTCACCAGGGGAGCACACGCGCCGACCGGCGCCGAAAAGTACGCAGCAGACGAAAAAGGGAGCGGACGAGCGGCTTGCATGTTTTCGCATCCACAACTCATAAGAAATGCTTAGGTGTACCTCGATCTTTTTTTTCTAGGGTGGAGTTATTGGAAGTCGAAAGACGCGTCCTTTTTTGTGCTCTGACTGTATATTGTTTATTTCACTCTTATTATAACTGACGCTTGCTAAAATGCTGGTAGATAAATATATAGTACCTGGATTAGAGCTAGCAATTAAGTTTTAGCCTGTAATAGAAGATTTTCAGATAAAGCTAGTAAATAAATGGCCCCATTCAAAGGATAAGTCGTTTCTACTAGTGTAACTTAATTGATGCCCCGATGAACTCCATTCGCCCCCTATGCTGCCAGTGCGGGGGGAAAGCTACGCACTCGCAGGATCAATCGACCGCCCCCCTTTCATCCCCTAACCCGACTCTCTGTGTATGGGTATGGACGAGAGCGTGATCACGTGGTGAAAGGTAGACGTGTGATTGGTCTACCGAGCGAGTAACTTCTACCACACTGTCAGCTCAAGGCTGAGAAAAGCCTGGGCGGCGCGAACAAACGCCCCTCACGGAGTACAATTGCTGTAATATTGCCATCTATCATTCAATAATCTAGGCATTCTAGAGGCGCCGGCGCTACGTTTACCTCCTGTTCAAAACAGCTGAGCTTCCCGCAAATGGGCCCAGCTCCGTATGCAGTCGTTCTTTCTCCCGTGATCTTAAACGTGGTGGCGCCAGTGTGCAAATAGACCCAAACCACTTTCGGTTGTGAGCTAAACCGCGGAATTCGCAGTATTGGCGAGATTAAATATACACGCTATCTTCTGGAAATGGCAACTTATAGCACTGTCAGACTAAATTTATCCTTATGATAAAAAGATAATGAGTAAAAATGTAGCAAATACACTTGAACCGCAAGTGTGCGGGGGCTATCCAATGGATGTCGCCACTGAGTTTGTTGCCACATAAAAAAGAGAAAATACGCGAAGACAAGGGATGACTATGAAGTACGGAAACCGTCAATGTAAGATCGCTAAACAGTAATATTGTCATGGTTATAATTTTTCCTCTTATTTTCGTGACATATCTCGCAGTGTCCGTCTCGGAGCTGTCAACTTGGTTATACTCAACAGCTATCAAAGCATCCGAGAAGGTTTTTCGAAGAAACAACTGTTGGCGAGAACATCCAACATTTTTCTTGAGCAAGCCGGAGTGTCAGGTGAGTACGCTTAACCCAATTTCGTTTTCTTAGATGAGCAAGGAGTTGGAAATCATTCAAACGTCAATGTAGAGATGAACCTGCCGAAGGTGTGATTTTAGTTATAAGCAAAAATGAAGAACGTTCTAACTGTGAACTTCTCTACGTAACAAAAAGGAGGTGTTCAAGAGACTTTGACACGTTATCTTAACTGCCGATGCGGGTTAGTTATTTTGTTTATTAAATAATGCAATTATTTGTGGTATTATTCAAGAAGACCAAAAGTAAAATACGGATACATTTGCAATACATTCACGAAAAAACGTTTAAACATAAAATTAAAACAAGTGTCCTCATTCAAACTCATGCAGCCTGGTTTGCAGACAGTTCAAACAAGATAGATCACACCAATCCTGTTCGTTCTAAAGTAATTCAATATGTTAACACCTAAAAAAAACGCATTATTTTTATGTTGGCTTAGTATCCCTTGAACAAAAGCACGACTATGTTTTTATTACCGCTACAAAAACTAATCTAGACATTTTGATATGCCAAATATAGGAGCTCGATGCACTGAAAATTTAAAATTTAGTGTCACGAATAAATGCGACGAGAGGATAGACAGTGAACTAAAAAGGAAGGTGTAATTGGCGAACATGTGCCAATCAAAATAAAGAACCAGCGTCGAGAAGCAGATAAGCGGGCGGCGATTTGGCGGCGTATCAGAGGCCGGATTCACGAAGCGAACTTACGCCAAAAAAGTGCGTAAGACAAATCCTGAGAAGAAATCGGTATTCACGAAACGAAATCGTCGTAGCTTTTGCGTAACTTACGCCAAAATCCTACGACAGCCTCCGAGGTGTCTTACGCACTTCTTAAGATCGAACTTCAAACATGGCTGCCTACGTCGCCTGGCTGCTTCGCCGCGACGAGCAGAGAAGTCTAAGGCGGGAGAGGTTGTTCCGGAGCCGCATTACAATTAGAGATGTACCGGAGCACATCTTGGAGCGCTATTACCGCATGCCCAAAGAGGCGATACTTGGACTGTGCGATGCGCTCGCCCCAAGCCTTCGCCGGCCGACGATGCGCAGCTGCGCACTACCGGTCGACGTTCAAGTCCTGCTGGCCCTCCGCTTCTATGCCAGCGGCAGCTTCCAGTCGGTCGTGGGCGATGTGGTCCATTTGAGCCAAGCTAGTGCATCACGAATTGTGAACAGCGTGAGCCAGGCCATCGTCCTCATGGCCACGGAAGGAATTCGCTTCCCCATGACGCGGAGAGCGGCGTCGCTCACCTCGTTGGGTGAGTAGTATGGTTCACGCCCATTTAGTGAAAACATTGTCAATTTCGCGTTTTTTTACTACCTTTTCTAGAAATGCACTAAATAATTGTTGTCAGTGTGTCGGCGGCGTGATGAGTCGCCGACCGCGGTTAGCCACGGTCTGCTTTCGAGGTCGAAGCATACTGCAGGTTTGGGGTGCATGCTAAACGTGCTGTGACACTCTTGGGTAAATAAAAAGAGTGGGTGACTTGTTCGGAGCAGGTATGCCGCAGCAGACAGCGAAAGCATCGTAGAGTTCCCCACTTGTAATGAGTGTTGCATGATTATGATTTAGTTTCCTCTTTTGACGACACCGAGTCGGTGAGAAACACTTGTTGCGTTAGTTTACGGGGTAAACCAACTGTGGCAGCTTGTTGAGTCGCAAGACAAGCCCTTATAAAATGTTGCGTCGTTCGGTTGGGATCCGAATACCTTTTTACGCTAGTACTGATCAAAATTTGTCAAGAACACGTACAGCTATTTTTTTCCTTCTTCTTTTCCATCATTACTTGGAGGCTTATGATGAGTACTGTTCATGCAGTAATAATTTTTGCATGCTTGTCAGGCAACTATACTTACTACATTTCCACAGATGGCAAAGAGTAAACGTTGGAGCCTCCTTGGCCCAAAGAGAGCAGCAGCGTAGCAGATGAAAGCTTTCTGCAGGAGTTGCGCACACCGGCAATACATTGTCACACGCCTCCTTCCTTCGATAATCCAATTGCTCAACTAGGGTCGTAGCGTTAGACAATTTCCGAGTTATGATAAAAAGTGTAGTAGGATAACAGCCCTGTTGTGTTTCAGTGCCTGTCCTAACATTACTTTTCGTTCATTCTGCAGGGTTCCTTGGGATTGCCGGCTTCCCGAGGGTGTTAGGGTGCATTGACGGCACCCACATTGCTATCAAGGTGTCCAAGGAGGACAAGCCTGCCTATTTAAATCGAAAGGGGTACACCTCCATAAACGTGCAGGCCATCTGCAACCCAGAGAGCATTATCACAGAGTTGACCGTGAAGTGGCCGGGGAGCACCCACGATAGCTACATGTGGAGGAACTGCGACCTCTACGATCAGTTTGCCGCAGGCACTGGTCCTGATGGTTGGCTGCTCGGTAAGTTTTTTTATGTGTGCTGTAAAGCATTGTCACACAAACAAAATTAGTGTAATGTAAGCTACAGTCAACAGACTGATTGAAAAAGGCATCCAATCATTTCAAATCGCTTAAGAGTGCCTGGAAAGCAATATTGGTTGCTTTTGAGGCACTTTTATGAAAGGCACTCTTTGGTTTTGACCAAAACAAAATTTTAATGAACACCCAAAAATATCTTGTATTGGCAGTTGTGTTGTCTATTGACAAGCCTGGAGTGCAATGCCTTGGAGCACTTGGGGTTACATTTTAAAAACCATAAAAAGTAAATGTGCCGGCATGAAAGAGACTGTTGAAGCCTCTTTTCGTGCAACGCAGGAGATGCTGGTTATTCCGTCCAGCCATGGCTGATGACTCCCATTAGGACGCCGAAGGACCAGCCTGAGGAGGATTACAACGAGGCCCTCACAAAGACCCGACAGGTCATTGAGCGGACATTCGGAATCCTGAAGACGAGATTCAGGTGCCTACACAAGTCTGGTTGTTCTTGTTGTTAGCGATCAGAGTGGTTTGAAGGAAAACCAGCGATTGGTGTGTCTATTCAGGTGCCTGGACAAGTCTGGTGGGGTACTGCAGTATCGGCCGAACATCTGCTGCCGCATCATCGTGGCCTGTGTTGTCCTGCACAACTATTGCAGGCGGCACCATGTCTCCCTCGATGAACCGCTAGGTAACATTATTGCAAAGTCACACTTTGATATGTTTTTCCACGATACTTGCACACATTTCCTCACCTCACACTCACAGTCCTCAATGTTTCGGGGCTCCCTACATGTAAACAATACCGTAATATTCTGAGAGATTACCCATCCCCTAAAGATAGCCCATCCTGATTTGTAGCATGATTTTTAATTTATTAATTGCTAAAGTTAAACTGACTTTTGAATGCCGAAAGTTAGCTCACCCCCTAGTTTCAGTTAATGTGCTCTGTTATAGGTGAGGTATCTCTCAAGATATTGTGGTAGTGTGATCACTAAATGAATCTACATTTTCAATTGCGATTTTTTTTTTTGGCATGGAAAGTCTGTTTGATTGATGCATGCGGCACCATGTCTCCCTTAATGAAATGCTAGGTAACATAATTGCAGGGTTACACAATTGAGAGGTTTCTGTTGGCCCCTTCTTCATTAGTTACATTCTTCCCAAGTTCATTGATTCTGCCGCATACAACAGCAGGCCTTTCTAGTTGCAATCACACAAATGCCAGTGTGGTGTCGCATGCCTTGCACCGACGCTCTTGTTGGATCACAGGAGCCGTCCCTTGGTATGATTTGCTAATGTCATCGTGAAACGGAGTCCAGCAGTCGTGACACTGCACTGGCCACATTTCTCATCTACCCTAGACCAGCATTGCGACGCAGAAGCAGACCAACATTACGCTGTCTAAAGAAATACTATACTTATACGAAAACCATACGCCTCTAACGTGCAAAATGCGTGCCATGAGCGAGCTCTGGAGAAGCAACGTGGCACCTCGGGAGCTCTGGCAGTGCTGTGGTACTATTTGCTTCCAAGGGCTGCGCGAGGCATGCATTGCATTGCCACAGTTGATGCCACTTGTACACTGATGCAATTAAATGATGAAACAAATTTCAATGCATTTCTATTGCATGCCTATTTTCAGTAACTAGACATAAACATTCATTATACTAATAGTCGGTGACAGGTTAAGAGTGAAGTGGAAGCTTCTCCCCCTCTTGCCACTGTAGCAGAGCAAACTCTGGAGAGGAGGTCACCTCCTCTCCAGCTTTCAATCCACCGAAGGGGAAGGAGGTGGGAGGAGCTTCCACTTCACTCTTAACCTGTCACCGACTACAGTGAGCATTTCTCGTATCAAAAAGCGATATTATTGAGGAAACTTGCCAATTACTGTCCTTTTCTTTGCAGTTGACCTGTCGGAGGACGAAGAGGAGGAGGAGGAAGAGGAAGACGAGGACGAGGAGAACAACAACGGTCCCAGAGCCACAAGAACAAGAAGAGCACGACCCATGGTAGCGGGCACAGCTGCCAGGAGTGCCCTTGTCCGCAATGCTTTTACATGAGCCAGAGCCGTGAGCCACTAGCTACTTTCACGAGCTGGACAAAAGTGGGTTTTTTAAGTGAATTTTTAACTAGTTTTTCTATTTGAACAATGACGCTCTTTAAGCCCAAGAAGAGGTATAGTTGCAACTGTTGAAGTTTTCATGTTCTGTGTCATCAAGAAAAAGTTGTGTATCACTACTGCATGATGCACGTTAAAAACCCCAGGTTAACAGTGCCACTGCCCTGGCCAAGTTGCTCATCTACAGCTAAGAGACAAGTTGCCCCTCTCGATGGCGTCCTAACATCATACTGTATAAACATTCAAAAAAAGACAATTTTGACTTTTTGTACGTGGAACATTGTCAAACCATTATTTTAAAGGAAAGAATGTATGTACTAGGCAACGTCCTGTGTATATACTTTTAAGAAATATTTATTGCACTTTAAAAAACATGTACTGCACATTAAAAAACATGTATTGCACTTTACAAAAACAATTATTGCACTTCAAGATTAGTTCACACTCTTTCTGATGCTATATTACGATTTAAAAACTTACTACTTCTCATAACCACGGCAACCAGCGATGAAATGCTCGTTGCATTGCTGGTTGCTGTGGTTATAAGTGGTCGTGAGAGTTTGTATCGTAATGTAGTGTGCGAAATGATGCAGTGTGAGTTGGTCTTCACTCTCGCTTCTCGAATAATGCCTTCTTCATTAGCCAACAATGTTGTTATCCACAAACTTTACACCGTACTTGTATGACTTAAGTGCCACAAGCTGTTGCAGTGCTAATAGTTGCCCCTGCTGCGCAAGAGTTATCTCGTCGAGCCGTGCGAGAATCGCTCGTTGGGATTCCAAAATTTCCCGCCCGGTGTCTTCGCTGCTGTCTGTAATGAAATATTGATTTGTCACTTTTTCAATATGAGTGGAAATTTTGTAACATGTATAGGTGAGCTCTGATGGCACCTGCACACATCCCCAAAGTATTAAGCTTCATGTCTTTGTACATTTTATGCAAGCTTTACGAAAGAGGTGGAACATAAGGCATAGTAAAGATTATTTAAATTATTTTTCCTCTGTTGTGAAGGATCTACATGAGGCATTGAAAACAAAATATACACTGATATAGTTCCCCTGGTGGAATGAATGGGTTTATTATGCGTTACATCTCTTTCTATTGTTCTCAACAAACAACTTAGCACATTATGCTGCAAGTGAGGGTAAAGAAGCAGGTCACAGCATTAATGTATGCTGCCATAGCTGGTGAATCACGGAAACTGGGAATTGAAGCACCATATTTCACAAACATGCAGGCCAAGTCGTAACAATGAAATAGAAATAATCATCTATCTTTGTCCTTTGCAATCATATCTATCTTGTTACATGTTATACTGGGCTGTTCTAAGCATACTTACTTTGCCGACCTCTTGGGGGAGTCCCAGTGCCACTCTCCGCATTCGGGGGATTGGCGATTTGGGCAGCTGCTGCCCGAGCAGCCATGGCTCTCGCTGCTGCAATTTGTCTCCCTCTGTGTCTCTGAGTGCCTTTGAAATCAATAAAAGAATTGTAGTCTCACATACCATGGGAATACCCTGTAAAGCCTTAGACCCTATCGTACGACAAGCCAATACCACCTGAAACACAAGGCATGTGCATTACCTCCTGAAACGGCATAACTAGTTGATCCAGTCAGCACCATCTAGCTTGCGTTTGCATCCATGATGCGCACATGTCGCCCCTCAGTGAGTGCAATGCTGGCGTGCAGGGTCACCACATTGCCACATACTCTTGTTGAGCTTTGCCATGTATTCTGCTTGGGGTGGGTTGGAGACTTGCTAGTAATGACGTCATGCACGGGTGGTATTGGACAAACACTGATATTTGCTTGCCCACCACAGACTACGAAAAGTCAAATATGACATTAATAAAGAAATTTCCAGGAACCTAGACATTTATTATCAAGGTTTTCTGTTGTTGTGCAGACCTAAATAACAGCACCGTAATAAGCAAAAATGGGAACCAGCTAACGTGGGGGATTACTGAGGCTGAGAGGAGAGCCAGGTTAGATGACAAACGTGCGAGCGTTTCTTATTTAGTTTCATTGGGGACTATCTTGCGACTAAGAGACGCTAGCAAAGGGTTTTGAATTGTTCCATTTAACGGCACGGAAGAGGAAGAAGAAACATACCGCTCGGTTGCTAGCTAACACTGTGCAAGTGTCCTCTCTTGTGCTACTGTTTTTTTAAATGTGATTGTCTTGTGCGCTGTTACATCCAAGGATGAACAATCAAGCCTCCATCTTAACAAGACAAAATAAGCTATTCGACAATCTTTCTTCATTACTGAATTACATTCGCTGTTGAGCTTGCAAGGCACTGCATACAACATTTTCACAGGACCAGTCGATCACCTGTCTGATTGCCTGGCCCTGGACATGAGTATGCAGAAAGCTTTATCAGATGATGCAAGACCAACAGTGGCTGGTCCAACAGAGTTTCTTTTTAGGACATTTTTTATCATTATTTTTTCCCGATTTATTTCTGGAAAAAAACCAGCTCAGGGGTTAATTTTTCGGGCTTATTGGTGTATACGCCAAAAACATAGAACCCTAGCTAGAGTAAACCGAATTGAGCATTCCTGTGTGAAACAATGAATGTTCTCGTGTGCAATGTGAACATTTTTATACACCAACATTTAACCATAGTGTGGTTCATAGTAACTCACTCTGGTCAGACAGCTGCGTTTCCACAGTTTCGCTAGAAAAGAAGTAACGGAAGGTGTCACTGCACATAGAGATCATACTCTTTTTTTCATTGATCCCCTTACCTTGCTAGGGTCATGTCACCCATATCTGAAGCGCTACTCGGCCCAGCATCTGAATCTATAATGAAAACTGAAAATGCATTGCAATCATCTCGCAAACTCGTGAAAACTCGACATTAGAACTCACCTGCAGGGAGATCACTGTAGGGGAGATCACCTGCGAAGTGCGGGGGGACGCAGAAACATCTGCATGGATAGTTAGATCACGCAAAGCAAACGTATCACTTAACAGCTTTTCTTATACAAGTGATCGACAATGGCCCTGGGTTGAAACTCTGTTTGAGCTCGCTCTCACGGGCTTTGTCAAGAACTTAGGACTCACCCAACTGCTGCACCCCGATGTCAAACCCGCCGTCGATGCCGAGTACAACATCATCATGGAGGAGGCTGATTACGCGCTCTTCGGCGCCGGTAAGCGGCGGCTCCCCGGGCCACCCCCGTCGCATTCTGACTTCGCCGTACAGCGGCCCCTGCGCAAAGCGACATGGTGATAAACACAGATTCTAGCTGTACAGAAAATATGCCGATTCTTACCGCGAATCTTGTTGGCGCTTTTGTGGTCGGACCACTTCTTTTTATTTCGGCCACATCTCTCCGGATCCCGGATACAGCGAAAAGCGACGCGGTGATTCGGTCCCACGCCCGCTGCTTCGCCCGGGCGCCGTGCGGACCGTCACCTTTTGCGTCAATCGCTACTTTGTTGGCCTCGTAGCCGTCGACCAATGCCTCGATTTCAGCGTCCGTAAAATTGGGCATTCGAACGCGTTTTTGGGGAGGTTGCGCCGACATGTTCAGCACGGAGCGCATATGAGCGAGCACGTTGTCGCGCTGGTTCTTCAAACAACACGCTGTGATGGAGCTCTCCGATTGGCTGTTGGAGCTGCCCGACACGCTGTCGCCATAGCAACAGCTCGCTCTCGCAACACTCGGGAACTGGCGAGACACCGGAAGTCGTCATTCGAGCGTAAGAAGATTTCGCTTTCCTCCTCTCACTTAAGAAGGCGTTCGTGAATACCGATTTCGCCTCCTCTTACGATGTGCGTAACTTACGAACTTCTTAGCTAAGTTGTCGTAGCCTAAGAAGCTCTTC
>JAZHYW010024913.1:0-16351 GCA_037355805.1 Ixodes ricinus | reverse complement strand
TTCCAGGTCACGTGGCCGCTTGTTCTGGCTGCGAGTTGAGGGGGTGAACGCTGCTCGTTTTCTTTAATTTGTTTCAGGGACTCTATTGCGTGGGTGAAAAACGAACGCGTGTTTCATAGGTCATCAACGTCAGGGATCCGTTCTAAGCGGTATTTGCGCAAAGTACAAAAATTGTTGCATCGCCCCTTTAAACAACCCGTGACCAGAGCCTAGCAATATTGTATCAGCTTCCTAGCACCGCATCTAATGCAGAGGATGTTGCACTTTTGGATCATGACAATCGGCAGTTGTGTTTGCTCTGCGCAGACCCAAAATGGCGGCGCCCAAAACAATTTTGGGGAACGGAGTGCCGATACATTGAACGCAGCTCATTTAGTGACTCTAGGCATGAAGTGAACTCGGGTGTATTCTTTCCCTCTTCGTCTTTATCGTTTATTGATTTCAATTATATCGAATAATGAACACTTTATATCACGCTACGCTTGTGTAATTATTTCTCTTAGATTTATTAACCTGACCCAGTACTTAAACCGTTCATTTATCGATAGTAAATCTTCAAATATATTTTCTAAATGTGAAGGTGAAACGACACGGAGATTGATGATGATACAGACGCCAACGCCGCCCTCGAAAATTGTTTGAACTTGGAAATCAGCAGTTTTGTCTGCCATCCGCCAGGTAGCACAACAAAACACCCAAACAGTTTTTAATTGTTTTTAAAATTAGCTAAGCTCTACAACTATCAAGAAACCAAAGCAAGATCATTGGGAAAATCTAATACATCGCAATGTATATCTATTCCATAGAATATGTGTTATTAGATGCCAATAAATCTGTTTGATGTCCAAAAAAGATGTGCGTCAAAAACAGGTAAGTTTGAAGGGCTCCGGAGCGTTATGACTTTGAAAATAAAAAAAGCCACCGTCCACCTCTTGGGCAACTATTGTAGTTCTAAATGTTCTAAACGATTTTACCATGGTTTAATTATTTACTCAGCGGCATTTGAATTACGATGACTCGAAGCACAAAAAAGTGCTACGTTTGATATAGAATATCTAAACAAAAAAGTATTACACAACATTAATTTTTTTTCTGCATATTACCAAATATAATCACTACATCTGTAGCTAATTTCATTGCCCTAGCGCTTGCCATTAAAAGTATATTTGTGCTGAAAAATGTCATTTTTAGGGCAATATTTGGAGAGCTGTAAAAAACAAAGTAGTGCAAATACCAAAAAAGTATACCGTTACATTCTGCTCCGACATCATCTTAACAAAACTGCTCTATTGGAACCGTGTTATCTTTAATGAATCGTTCGTAAAACATGAACCAGCGGAGCAAGTGAGGGTCCGCGCCATCATATTCACAACGCTACAAATGCGCATGAACAGTATAAACCAATACATACATAATATCAAATGAAAGAGGATTGCATTGCCTTTCGAATGACATCAATCCCACAAAACAGTGCTTAAAAGGAGATGAGTAATGACCTACCAAAAAGTACCTAAACTGCCACATTCAGTGGGACCGTGGCCTTAAGACTCGTGTGTGACGTGCCTTATCTTTTTCACACAGACCAATTTTTGAAAAACTTGGGGTACTTAAAATACATCAACAATATGAATACAGGCTTATCATGAAGTATAAACACGAATATCCTGCGATAAATAGCTTCCTGCTAAGCTTGCATCCCTTAGAAAAAGACAGTTTGCTAAATTCTACTTGCCACTCAAATTTAGAGATGGTTGATACATCGCGTACGAGATTACGATCTTCAGATGATTAGGAATGCACTTTCCAACATTACTAACCACTTTCCTAAATTCGAATGTTAATATAATATCTTCTAGCCCGCGTGAGTTACGTGACTATCTACTTTTGATATAAATATGTTTATCATTTGTCTTGTCTTAATGCGAATTTTCTTGAGCATATTTTTTTTTTCATTATTGATTTTATGTTATAGTTGATGGCCTGTTAGTCATCTTCTTTTTTTGTTTTACCACATAGCGTTTTGTGGTTGTTTCTCACGTTTATTTGCTGTTACTTTTTTCTTGCTTGTATGAAACTTGGCCCCCGCTGTGTACCTGTTGAGGGGATGGAGACCCGTCAAGCTGCTTAGTCAGCTTGGCGCGCAAAATCATTGCGCGCAATGATTTTGCGCGCTGTTTCAATTTTCAAGCAAATATATACCACGTGGTTTCTAACAGGCTCGTGAATGGACCCGGCGGCCTGTAGCATTGGGCTTTTGTTCATCGTAGGATCAAACGGTCCTCGTCTAACTGATGGTATACTCTTACGGCAGCGCCCAGCTAAACAGGGGAGGTTTTCTAACGCTTCTTGTAGTGAGCCGATTAAAGGGGCGAGGTATATATACTGGCAACTGGGTCGAAATCGTGACGTATGACTGACTATAAGCAGAGGTGGTTAGAGATAAAGACAGCTAGCCTTTTCCCTTTACCCACTAATCCTCCCAATCAGAGCCCGGCGCTCTGACGTCACTGCGCGCTCTCGTCTGCAGTAGTTCCATTTCCCTTAGTATACTGACAGAACAAAAACTGGCAGGGGTATTTTTCGGATGCCCATGGCCTCCGGCACGCGCTCATGACACCGTGATGTCACGTGGTCATGTGACGCTCCATCCGCGGGGATCCATCCGTATCAGTTTTATCTCGCATTCTCAATAAAAAAAATGTTCGCGGGTTTAAGCGAGCGAAACAAGAAATATCGCAATCCGCCGGCAGCGCTGGCGGCACGAAGAAAACAAAATTGCAAGGTACCAGATAAAGCGCGCTGCGATTGACAGCGGTAGCTGCTGCATTGTGGGAAGGCACGTTGAAGGAGCTTTGCCTTCAGCCAATGTGCTGTACTACAATGTTTGCAATGGGTTCTTTGTTTTAGTTGAGTTGATGTAGGAGACATGTGTTAGGAGATGTGTGCTTTGATGGAACGATTGTGTGAGATGTTGCATGCGTTATAAAAAATAGAGACGTGCTTTTTTTTTCTTCTTTTTTTGTGGGGGGGGGGAGAGGGGGGCTGAAACGCTTCTTTGAAACGAGGGCACCCTTGACCACGCCTGCGGTCATAGAAGCGGAAATATGTTCGCGAGCTGTTCGGTAGAGGTGCGAAAGACAACGAGAACGGAACCTGGGCGGCGGCAGTGGGAGGCGAGCGAGCGTGTCCGCACTGCGCGAAAACGTGAGTATTTCTCAGCGCAGCGCTGCGTCCGTGTTACTTCTTCGTCTGGTCCTTCGTCTTTTGCACTGTTTTTAATCCCGAAGTATTTCTTAAGCGCCGTTCACATATATGCGACCGAGTACGACCGAGAGAGACCAGACCGGTTTTTAATCCTCTTGCGACGTCTTAGGACCAGCTCCGCAGCAGCGCATCCGGTCCTAAGACGTCGCAAGAGGCTTAAAAGCCGGGTCTTGTCTCTCTCGGTCGTACTCGGTTGCTAACGGCGGTTGCAGAAGGGGTCAGGGCGTGGGAGGCGAAGAGAAAGCGTTCGTCCCCGCGATCACGGGCTCTTCGGAAAAGCGGCGGCCTACAGGAAAGGGGGGGGGTGGGGTCAAGAAGAAGAGGGCGAGGGAGAGCCTTGCCGTGTGTAAGGAACGACGATGAGAGGGAGTGCAGTGCCTCTGCTCTAGAGTGGGGTTTTGTGTTCGTAAATGAGCATTTTTTTTTTGCCGGGAAGGGGCACTAACAGCTACACAACAGCTATGTAAAAAGAATCGGACAGGACTTTTGCTTCGCTTTTTCTTGTGCAACGAGTTTTGGAGTCGCCATCTAGCGGAGGCTTGGCACAACCCAGAGTGAAGGCTCACCCGAAGACGCCGACGTGACGCTTATCATGGCTGTATGGGTCTTCTTCCAGCCTCGCTTAATCGCTCGTAACATTTGTT
The DNA here is from genome assembly GCA_037355805.1 of Ixodes ricinus. Classification (NCBI taxonomy): domain Eukaryota; kingdom Metazoa; phylum Arthropoda; class Arachnida; order Ixodida; family Ixodidae; genus Ixodes; species Ixodes ricinus. The sequence continues at coordinate 12,443 of JAZHYW010024913.1, read as the reverse complement.
TTTGTCATGTCTCTTTTTTTTTTCTCCCGACATTACGTTAATTTGCATTCGTCATAAATGGATACAGATTCTGTATCAGGCATTCAGCCCAGGCTTCAGAGTTGCTGACCGAAATGCTTGTGTTCTTTTTTTTCCCCTGAGCAAAGCACGGTAAAGATTGCTCATCTTTAGCCCGCTAATGTTTGACGTTTACGTATTTTTCTTTATGCTTTTCTTACAGGTTCAGAATAAAATGCTTGTCCCACTCCGTTGGGGAACAGTCATCAGTCAATGGCACAATTGTTGTCCTGGTTGTCTTTCTTGAGATAGACTTACTAGTTATTTATCCCGAGTGTCGGATCACTAAAACAATAAGGGCAGTTCTGCACTCGTTGACTTTTAGGAACCTATTCGAATTTTACGAGCTTGATAAAATTATCAGCAGCACCACGTTTTACTGTTTTTGCAATTACGATGAAGGAGTGAAGGCTCCCAGGACATAAAGTGTGGATGACTATGAGTCTTTACAGAGTTGGTCCAAAAAGAAATTTTGCATTGTGAAGAGAGCACATAGTTTAAAATCATGACCTGAATTTAAAAAAAAGAAGAAACGAAACCTATACCATTGCACATAATTAAGATTAAAAAAAGGAACATGAGCAAGCCTCCAGTGGAAACTGTCTTGTCAAACAATTTTTGTCAACGGGTCATTCTGTTAAGATCGTGCGTTTAAACTGACTAATAGTTTGATCGACCACTCGCTTCAGTGACAGCCACATGAGACTGACATAGATGTCATGTGATGAACATAGTGGACATTGTTCGACATCTTATCTGCTAGTGAGAAAGCAGTTTTCTGGGCCAAGGTATAATTACCGCCAATAAAACACAATAACCCTAGGATCACAGTCAATATTCTGGGACCATGCATGAGCATTTCGCCCTGCGTTCCACAAGCCGTCGAGAACAGTAGCACTCGCAGGAGTGATCATAAACGTTCAGCAACGGACGTTCTTTCTAATGCCCGTAAAACTAAAATAAAAATCCCCAAGGCGTTTTAACGTAGGCAAAAGAGCGAAACATCATAGATAAATAACTTTTATTTTTATTTCTTTTCGATCAATACAGCACATACCATACTCCAAAAAATCGATGGTGCAGCTATTGAACCATAAAAAATAAAAAAAATTGCCCAAATGTTTGATTCTGGGAATCGATTTGTCTGAATTACTGGCTGTGGTGGTTCAAGGAAGACAGACACAGGAGCGTTTTTTTCATACTGGAAATTATAAATAAAACTGATTAATGTTTCAACTTTGCAGCCTGACATCAACAGTACGGAGAGGAAATGCAGGTTCAGGAAAAAGGGAAAGAAGAATTGTTGGATTATCGCTGGCGCCGAGTCCCGCCAGCCAAAGCCGTAAAAAAGAGGAAACGAAAAAACTCGCGAAAAAAACAAATTTCATAAAAAAATTCAATGCGATTTGCCGTGAAAGTATCTGCTAAGATTAAAGCATTCTGAGCACACCATCGCGCTCGCCGACGCCTTTTTGTCCTGTTTTATTTTCACAAACCATCGCTTCCCCAGTTGTTTTTCTCTTTAAATAATTATGAAAACTTGCGCTTTTTTTTTTTTCGGTCGCGTATAAACCATTGCGCCGCGTTCGAAAGCAAGCGATCACGCCGTACCGCAATCGCCCGCACTTCCAGAGTACCGAATTCCATTCAGTCCGCTTACCGGAAGTGATTCGCGCAGAATCCAGTTCTGATTGGCTGGTTTAGCCCGTGGCGGAAGATATAAGTCGGCCTTTTTGAGGATGGGCCCAAAACAACAACAAAAAGTATAAAAGATTGTTTCCGCGTTACCACGGCTACGGCAGGTACGCACGAGTGGGAACTCTGCATGGGCATAGATGAGTTAGGATCGAACAAAAATTCGTTGATTTTTCTTTCTTGTTTTTAAATATTGATTAGCCGCTAATCTGGTGTGCCGAAGAAGATTGTCGGCTCGTTTGCTCGCTCCGGTTGCGCTATTGCTGCGTTTCAAACTCTACGCCTCGGTCGCTAAGCCTAACACTCGACTTGGATGTGTTTCGAGGCGAGAGAGAGATAGAGAGACGAGACTGCGAGGAGCAAGTCACGCACCGCTCAAAACGAAAACAAAAACTTTAATAAAAAAAATACAGTGTCGCCACAGACCAGGAAAGTGGATTGAAGAGCTCGCACGAGCACGAACACTACACTGTATACGCGCTTCGCTTCGACCGCACAGGACAGCGCCATATTGGGTAGGAGCACTACTGCTGCGCCGCGACTCGGTTCTGAAACAAAGCTTGGGAGTTTCGGTACACTGGGAACATTCAGTGACAAAAAAAAGGTCAGCGCGCAGGCGAGCTGGTGTGTATTAATCATAATGTTTAAACCTCGAGACTGGAAAGGAAACTTGATGATATCTTAGAACAGTGGTTCTCAACTACTGATGTTTCGCGGACCCCTTGTGGATAGGCGGAAATGATGGAGGACCCCGTTCGTGGTGACGGGACAGGAAGGTATAGGGTAATTATGATAATGATTTAATAAATGAATATAACTAAGGGCTAGTTTGAAGTAGACTTCTTTCATTGACATACATAGGCGAAAATTCGCACAAAAATTGGAAAGTTTCTTCTCAATCTAAAAAAATACAACTTTTCTTACCAGGCTTCACTGGTGAGACAGGGCCTCGCGGACCCCTAGAATGCCTTCGCGGACCCCTATTTATTAATGCGAATAGCATTCTTTGGATACTTCACGCACTTTTCGTCTATGTATCTATCTATCTATCTATCTATCTATCTGGCTATCTAACCTCTTACGCCGCGGGTCGATAAATAAATAAAAAAGACCGGCGCCGGCGGGATTCGAACTGTTGACCCTTTGATCAGCAGGCAGACGCGCTAACCACAGAGCTATGAGGGCAGTCATTCAAGGCACTCTAAACACCTGTTTATATCTTTACCATCGCGCGCGTTCCATGCACGAGGGCTCATTCCGCTCTCGTGAGGCTTAGCACTGCTCCTAGCTCACCCTCTCCCGCGCTCGGGAGAGGGTGATGTAGCGGCTAGTGCTCACCCTCACGAGAGCGGAATGAGCCCTCGTGCATGGAACGCGCGCGCACCGGTAGCTGTGACAGCGCTGTAAGGCGCGTCCTATGGTAAAGATATAAACAACCGTTTAGAGTACCGTTGGTTGAGACTAGCTGAGACGCCAGAAAGTCTGGTCGGTACCATTTTGAGTGTTTGTGCGTATGGCGCGTGCTTTGCTCGCCTTCCTAAGTGACACAAACGCACGTGCTGGGCTGCGGAGATCGTGCGCAGGGCTGTGAAAGTGTCAACGAATTTAGAATCGCCTCAAGAGTGGGCTGGCGTATCTAGAGTGTGCCGGCCACCTGACGAACGCGCATAACTCCGCACCGTTTGATGCTATTCGCATTAACGTAGATAATCATTCCCAAAGGATGGGTTCTGCTGATTTTTTAATAATGATATTAACTTCACCATATCACATATGGTGGCATCATGAAATCATGATACCTTTAATCATTGCGTAGCGCGCAATGATTAAGGTATCTTCCAAGATACCTTAATCATTGGCAGGGGGCGCACAAAAGTGCAATGAGAGGTGCTGGAGGCGCATGCTATCGAAAAAGCTGGCGCGGGGCACTGCGTCAGCCAGCCTTCGGTCTATCTGCACAAAAAAGAGATCGATTTTATAGATGCATGGTAAGCGACACGCCATTGGTTGTTTCGGCGTTGGTTGGCTGTGTGGTGTTTTCTTGTTTGAGCCGTTTTTAATAAAACTTCAGTTGATAGTCAGCGCTTGTCCTGTGCACTTCTCTCGTTGTCTTCGTCTTTTTTGCGCGCTGTTTCCAATTTTCAAGTCATGAACCAACTCGCTTGCATCGCCACCTTAATATATTTGCTCCGTCGTGCGTATCAGTGCGCCAAGACGCGTCACGCGGAGGTGAGTTTTTCGTCTGTTTATCGAGACCTCGCGCGGCTCCGTCTGCTTGCTATACTACTGAAGAGTACTGAAGGGGTTAAATACCGTCTGAAAGCGATGGGGCGAAGAGAATCCGGGGAGCAAAACCAGTGGCCGTTAAGAAACGAAGATGAATTGGATCGAGTTTCTACACGGGAGCGTATGTACGGACCACGTGCGGAAGGGAAATACGGGTCCGAGTACGTATACACAAAGATTGGATTGACTTGGATGGTTATGGCTAAGGCATAACTACTTTATGTCAGTGTGCCCTGCGCGCCCTCCAACTTCTCCAAACAGTTGACATGTTTACGAAATATGGCATGAACGCTTATGAAACTAAATACCGTGTACCTTAAGTTTTACCGTACGCTATCCCAACGGAGATCCATATGCGTAAGATTAGTGCTCCTCGTACTCTGCGTATCGGAATTTTTCTCGCGCACTCTTTTGCAATGCGGATGCAAGCTTTTCTGAGGTAGTTCTCCGCCCGCCAGCCTTCGGGCCTAGTCCATTGTAGGGTGAGACGGAGTCCAGTACAAGCCATTCCTAATGATCCCAATTGGGCGCTCCATTGCTTGCGTTCCGATACAAATCAGTTTGTCCGTCCTTGCCCTTCGCTCGTATCAAGACCGGCTCGACGACAACGTTAGTCAGGGTGCAGCTACCAGGGACGTCCTTGCGCGAGGACACGTCCTTGGGGATGTGCGCCCTTTCTCCGGATCTCTTATCCTGGGGTAAGATCTGTCACGAACGACCCAGATAGATTCTATGGGAGCGTGTGATGTTTATTTGCCATAGCATCCGTATCTGAAACCACGTGTTCTATTTTTTTTTCTTTGTTCAAGCCGGCTTGTATATCGCCTAATTCTGGACTGGTAGATGTGTGAGCCATCTTCATTGTGATTACCGTTCCGGTTAATGTTGTGAAAATATTAGAGAGTTCTAGAAAAGGGTATCCGGAATGCATTGCGTCCCCCGAAAAGCTTGAGGCGTAGCATCGCGCATGCGCAGAAATTCTGCGCATGCAGTGCGTCGTCTCAAGCTCTTCGGGGGACTCAAAGCTGTTGAGGTTCCCTATAATAAAACGGCCTAAGTTTTCATTAGGGGTGTGCGAATAGTGGATGAATTTGAACAGTGCAGTGTAATCACTCGCTTCAACACTGTTAAGAGAACCGATTTTCCTGTTGTTGCTTTTTCTCTCGCATTGGGAAGGCTATGAATGACACAGTGTTATTCGGTTCATGAGACGTCATTCGGACAAACTTATGGTTCGCTGCAATTACCGGCGAGCTTAACTGAAAGAAATGGCTTTCTTTCACGGCATTTCTTTGTGTTATCGCCCCTGCTCGTTTCGATCAGGATGAGTGTCGTGCCGGCGTGCGGTTGTGTTATTGCTACTGCGTCGTGCAGGTTAAAGAACAACTAGCAGTCGTACTACTGCACTGGCTAAATTTCTTATCTACACCGTGACCCAGTGTCGCCATACGAATACAGATCGACCTCACGCTGGTACCTCACGCTAATGTAATGTCTAATTTGATTATTTTTATTAAAATTGGTTTTAACTTTTTTTTTTTTGGGGGGGGGGTAATAATGAGTTTCTATCCTCATATAAAATCTATCATCAGGACGTTGGTAAATATGTATATATATATATATATATATATATATATATATATATATATATATAATTATTATCATGCTTACCTCCCCCATCTGTTCCGTCATCATTAAGGTGTGCAGTGAAGTGTAACAAGGTCATTTGTGTCATTATAACTATGTTTCTTGTTCGCGCTAGCTTAGAGTGTAGCCAATTGCTCCAACTGTGCAGACTAATAAGTTCCGGTTTCTTAGAGGTTTCGCCTCAAACATTCATATTTACACCAGATGGTCACACTTTTTAAGTCGCATTGATGCGCATAAAAGTATTGGTGCGTTCTCTTCTAAATCTTTTTTCTCGCCAGACAAGTCTGACGAAGACCATTTTTTTCCACTTCAAAGCTCAAATACCACGCGAAATATGTTAAATTATTTCGGTCACGCAGAACGCGCAGCAAAATGTTAGGAGAGCACGCGCCATATAGATGCGCGGCAATCAAACAATTAACCCAGTCACCGGTTTTATAAACAGTGAGTCCGTACGAGAGGCCGCGAAGCTCAACCAGTTCCGTGACTGGTACCTGTTCTTACTCGAAAGAAGCACGGCGGACTGAAGCCTTGATCGCGGTACTGAAGGAAAATCGTCCCGCGACTCTCTACATCTCACGTAATTAGCACTCCTATACCGTAGTAATTACGCTCAAAGAAATATCGAGAGCTTATTTTCCCGTAAAGCATTTGGGAGAAAACCAATCACCTCAATCTAGGGAAGGACCTCGATCGTTGAGTAACGAAGCTGGAAATATGTCTATACTCCGTTTCCCTTGAAGTCCGACCGTAGCAGACACTGCGACCCGATCGAGCCAGTCGGGCGGCGCCGAAGCGTGGATTGTCAAGAGCGCTCATCGGCTTTGTGCTTTTGATATCCCCTACCAAACCAATCACCCATGGTGGATGCGCCGCAAACTTGCACTTTTTTCTTTGCCCATCTCACCTAACCCAACCCTAAACCTAAAATAACCTTTGTTCTTTGCCTACCATAACCTAGCCTAACCCTGAACCTAAAAGAACCTAACCTAACCCTAACCCTAACCACTAAACCTAACCTAACCTAACTCCTAAACCTAACCTCTAAAGCCGGGGTCATAACTGCTTATACATCATACAAAAGACAGTCTGCATACACGGGTCACCACGCAGTGTGATCCCGGCTTAAACCTAACCTAACCTAACATACATAACCTAACTAACCCTAAACCTAAACCTAACCTAACAACCTATCCTAACCATGACGAAGCATTTTCGGCGCCGCTCTGTTGACTCTCTCGGATCGTAAAGTCGGCGGACTTTTAAAAGTGAAACGAGGTAGGGTACCTTCCAATAATCGCCTTCTGGGCGCTGCCATGCCTTTGTCTACTGGAAGGAGTTCGATCTCAGCGTGCGCCGTAGCGCCTTCCGCGAAATACGCAGATGCCGGGCAAATGCGTCTACAGCCCAGCGACTCGACATGTTTCGCCTGCTCGACAAGCGGTGGAAACGTCTATAGACCAGTGCTGTACACGTTTCTCAAAATAAGGAACGAAAACTAGTTCCTCGTTACTTCAGATTTTTGGAACGCGTTCCCGTTGCAAGTTTCATTTGTGAAAAAAGAAACTCGTTCCTGCTAGAGTTTAAAAAATGGAACGTTTCGTTACATATGCCTTACATTTGTATTTTGATGATTTTCATATACAATTAGATCAAACAAAGTTTTCTTTTTTTTTATCTGTCTCATTAAATGGCCACATACGAATTTAAATGCCGTGATGGAAAGACACCGGGAGAAGGAAACAAGGTTTCATTTGTTGTGATATTCCCCTTTAAAAATTTCAGCGTTTGGGCCGCATTCATCTTTCTGGTGAGCGATTCAGACGAGCGAAATGTACTGTTACCCTACATTGCACGATTGTTTTACAACAACCTCAAACCTTCCAATCTAACAAAATCCCTCGTCCGAACTTAACAACACTCGCTTCTCGATGTTTATGTCCGGAAGACGAGCAAGTGAAGAAGAGGGTAGGCTTTTGCAAGGCCAGTCTTGAAAACTGCTAGTCCTTCGTGAAGGTTGGATTCGTTGTTCAGTTTTGAGGTGGGGGACAAGGTGTGAAGGAATGAAGGTTAATTCTTTTTTAATATTTTAAGTGACCAATGTTTCGAGATACATGGGTTGCGTTCGATGTCTGGTAACCTGTTCTTCTGTTGTAACTGTAGGTCTCTTTGTGAAAGTTGCAGTGATGGCTGTAGTCGGCCTTATATTTCTGGGTGTATGAGGATTCGTGGAAGCAAAGAAAGTAGCTGAGTTTTAGACGTCCCTGTTTTTGTGTCTTCCCCTTCAACTATAAGTTTTGGTTTTTGTATACCGCAGTATCGGGCACTAAAAAAATGTATCAATGTTCATTAGCTCTCCTGCACCCAAGTGTTACCAAGCAGAAACCCCACAAAATCAACCCCAAGAAAAGAAAAAGTTAACGAGATCCTGCTTTTCGTGATGATAGTTTCTGTGCATTTGAGAATTTCCCTCTTAGAAATAAATTAAAAATTATCCCACTGGACCAAAAAAAAAAAAAAAGGAACGCCGTTTTTTGCTTTGTTCCAGTAAAAATGTAACAACTTCTCGTTCCAGTTCCACCGATGCAAAATGGAACGGCGGCGTTCCTTCGTTCCTCCTAAAAGGAACGCGTTGCAGGAACGCCGTTCCTTGGAACGCTGTTCCGTACAACACTGCTATAGACCTGAAAATAAAAAGAAGACTGCTTACGCCGCGACACTCAGCATGATGATACATGCTCAATGTCAAAGCGCTGACAGTTCTTTTTTTATTTTTGTTTAGACTGTAAGCATAGTTCAGCTCCCGTCATTCTTCGTGCACTCTCAGAGAAAAGGAGTGTAAAAGGGTGTATCGTTACACCTTTTGTCATGATATAATACACCCCCAAAACTTCATTTCGACGCTGAGCCCTATAGTCGAACAGGCGGCCCCAAATTTTACGAGGGGTTTGATAACAGTGCGATAAAAGTTTTTAAATAGCCTAAAGTGCGTATCAAAGACCACGTAAAGAAAACACCGAGTTTTTACAGTAGGGCCAAGAAAACCCCGATAATTTTTTTTCTGTAGTCAGTAAAACGTACATTAGCTATTTTAATAAGTTGTACACTCTAAGAAAAAAGGGTGTAGTCAGGTGTAATCGAGCCGCACATACACCCTTTTTCCTGAAAGATTGCCAAGCCCGTGTACTTGTACACCGACAATGAGCATCCTCCTCTCCCTTAAAACCTCTAGGTGTATCAGTTGCACCCCTCCACGCTAGCCAGGCGCCCCGATCTGTTTTGCGCTTGGATTCCCTTTTGGGGGTCACTTTTGAGTCGGACAGTTTCTTAGGAAGTATGGAGCTGTTCTGTTCGCTCGGTATTGACAGTAGAGTAGACGCTATGCGTGTTTTAAGCCAATCGGGTCTCCGAGTAGGATCACGTGACTATAGTCTCCAGGCTAGAGATAAGGCAGAGAACGGCACCTGCCTGAAGGCCAAGGCCACGAGTAGCACCCACTGCACTATTAACTTTGGGTCGAACTTTCAAGAGGATAGAAGGGACAAATCCTTTCGTCGTGTTCATTGTTGGAATAACCCTGAAGATGAGCCTTTGCGAGGGCACCCTCCTTTTGGCCTTGAAGGAGTTGTTATTTTCTTATTCCTCTCTTTTTCTTTCTCGCCCTATGGCTGAAAGCTTTGAAGAAGGTGCGCAGTCGCCGGACCAATGAACCGGATTCTTTTCATCCCTTGACTCCGCTGTCTGGGCGCGGGTAATGGCAGGAGCGTGATCATGTGGTAAAGTTTTCACGAGTGACAGTAGTAGCTCTTTCCAATCCCGAAATGTCTGATTCCCGGCCTAGTTTCTTGTGTGCTGTGCTGCGACCAGCGGGGCTGCCGGAGATTTCGTCCGCGACAACGTATTCCAGTGTACCAAGGCTTCCAGTGTTTGAAAAGTCCTGCGCGTGCATCGGCAACAAGCGATTTCTTCAAAAAAGCCCAAGGAATTCATGTGATGCGATTTTGAGTTCGGTATGGCAAAGTACTGCTTCTGCCACATCGTGTTGAATCTTCACAGACCCCTTACTTTTCGTTTTTGTGTTTGTGTGGTTCTGCAGCGCCCGTGTCGACATATATCTCGGATTACGTATTTCAAGTCCGGTATTTTCATCGTCAGTGCGCTGCTACCTGCTCTTTGCAGCAATTGACCGTTCCGTTCGGATTACCTCGAAAACTAGGGAGCGGCTATTTCCTAGCAGCCGGGAGAACAATTTCCCCAAAAATCTACTCGGCAGTCGCCTGACATTAGCTGTCTACAATCATGCGATAACTGCAGGTAGAATACTGAATTTGTTATCCTCCCAGCGTTTTGTGAAAACGTGTTTCATGGACAGCTTTTCGTTGATACGCGTTTCGTAGACACGTTTCGTCGACACTAACGTTTCATCGTCACTCGTTACGCGAAATGCGCACGCTGTAGGGACATTTCGTCGCGCGTGCGTCTCTGAGGCGCGTGCTCACCGATCCAGCCCACCCGTTCACGTCGCTTCATGGAAACAGTCTGCGGCGGTTTATTGCACAAACTTTACTCCACCTGTGCCACCCGTACATGTCACTTCGCGGGTACACTATAAGGCAACTCATTACAAAAGGAAAAAGGAAGCTACGATAAGAAAGTTAGTTTGAGCTGTCTATGAAATATCGCGTGTCGATGAAACGTCGTTCGATGAAGTGACTGCATCGCAATGAGTGGCGACTGCCGGCAGAATTTCGGGTAAATAATTCTGCCGGCTGCTGAGAGAATAGACACTACCTAAGAATCACCCGGTTCTTGTTCGCTCAGTAATCTTCTCAGTTGTGTAACAGCTCCGCTATACATCTTCACATATCACGGATTGCTTGCACGTTTGTACTTGTTTACGGAATAGGCTGTCTAATAAACTTCTAGGAGATTTGAAAACAAACCCTGTGTCTGTTTACCTGCCTTTTGAAACCACCTGGGCGCGTACATTTCTTATGGGTTTCCTTGAGGTGGGTGCACAAAAAGGTGCAATGGTACACCATTGAATGGAGGTGTATCTATGTTCCCTATGAGCGGGGTGGGTGTAAAGAACGGTGCAATAGTAAACCCTGTTGGTGGGTGTATCTGTACTCCCCGAAAATTGCGTGGGTGTACAAAAGGGAATACGTTTACACCTCAAATTTGGGTGTACCTGCACACCGAAACGACAGTGAGGGTGTAAGGAAGGAGTAGTTACACACCCATTATGGAGTGTATATGTGCACCCTCGAATGCTGAAGGTGTATAAAGGGTGTACATATGCACCCTTAAAGACGGTGTATGTATGCACCTCGTCTTGGGGGTGTACTTGTACACCTTTGTGGGTGTAGTATATGTGGCAGCACTTACACCCCCTTTGGGTGTACCCACTACACCCTTTTTTTTTAGAGTGAACCACACGGCCATCAAGCCCCTCGTAAAATTTCGGGCCGAAATGTCCGACTGTAGGGCGCTGTGCCTTCTAATTGAAGTTTTGGGGTGTATTATATGGGACAGAGGGTGTAACGATACACCCTTTTTTACACCTTTTTTCTTGAGAGTGTGCTTGCTCCGTAAGGGCTGCAGCGATTGGCTTTACTCAGTGCTTTGCCACAAAAAGCAAAACGCAGATTTAAGTCTTTTTTTTTTTTTTAACGCAGTGGACGTCATTTTGTTCTTAACGTGAAGCGCGCGTGTTGGCGTTCGGCGCATGTCCCAGCGCCGGTTTTACTAATGGTTTCTTTCACGTTACGTTTGGACATCGCGAGGTCTCGTCCAAGAATACTCTTCCCGGAAGGAACGGCGGCATCGCGGCTGTGCTTCACGGAGGAACCACGCGGGGGACTTTTTGGATTCTTTGCCGCGGTCCGGACAGAGTTGGATGAAACGCGGATTTCGAAACCGAACCGCAACGAAGCCAGGCGTCATGCTAGGGAGACTATAGTCTATTGTTAACGCCGGCGAGAGAGTGGGGTGCTGTGGTATATACTATACAAACCACCGTGCCACAAGGACACGTCACACCTGTGGCAAGCTGAAAAGAAACGCAACCTGCGTCATGGTTTTTCCTCTTTTCGTTTTTGTTTTCGCTCAGTTTTTTTGCTTAAATTAAATCTACTTATTTTTCCACACAGAGCCGAAAGTTGGAGTGGCGGTCGCAGGCAGGCCCACCAAGGATGACTTCCGGTTTCACTCGAACCTTGTTTATCGAGGAGGTTATAAGTTATAAGCCCCACGGATTATCGCGCAAGCCGAGAACCAAAATGGCGGCTGGTTTGTCGGCGAGTGGTATTACAAAGGGTGGCATCACCATATCAAAGCGCACATGAAGGCTCCTATAGTATACGGTAGCAGGCGTAGTCACAAAGCGTCCCTTCAGACGTTCGACGCTCTTCCTACTGATGTCTTTTTCTTCGACCTGAAAGTTTCTCAATTTTTTCCGCGCCACAGTCTCAGGTGTTACATTACGATGAGTTGTCACCGTGGCTCGCCTGCTCCACTCACTGTTATTTAGACTACTCCGTTAACGCCTCGCCGACATATACATGTGGGGCAAACAACCGTGTTGCCACGGCAACGCCGTGGCGACGCGGCTGTATTGCACCACATTTACATAGCGGCGTCCCTCCGGAATCAGCGTTGTACAGGTCAGATTCGGAGCCCAATACTTGCATGGCCAGTATGCGGAAAGTCGTCTGCTTCTCGCGGAAGAGTTGCGGTGACGCCAGTAACGACGC